>CM064528.1:14799183-14801683 GCA_032716605.1 Paralithodes platypus | reverse complement strand
GTGCACGGAACTAGACAAGCATAGAGTTCACGTAGGTGGTGGTGGTGGAAATGAGAGTGTGATTGTTAGTAGGTGGTGGGTGTGGTGGGAAGGGGGAGGTGTGGGTGGTGGTGTTGGTGGGAAGGGGGAGGTGTGGGTGGTGGTGTTGGTGGGAAGGGGGAGGTGTGGGTGGTGGTGGTGATGGTGGTGGGAAGGGGGTGGTGGTGGTGGGAAGTGGTTGGTGTGGGTGGTGGGTGTGGGAAGGGGGTAGTGTGGGTGGTGGTGGTGGTGGAGGGAAGGTGATGTGTGGGTGGTGGTGTTGAGTGGAGGGGTGGTGGGGGCTGGTTTGTGTGTGTGTGTGTGTGTGAGAGAGTGTGTGTATGTGTGGGTGTGTGTGTGTGTGTGTATGTGCGAGCATTGGTGGGTTTAAAGGTACTAATTTTTTTTTTTTTTTTTTTTTTTGCTGGTTAATGTGTAAAATTAGCCGACATTTAAGTGTACACCCATTTTGATATACTAAGGAACACGGTGTTTTAGGTTAGGTTAGGTTACGTAGGCGAAGTTATTTTAGGTCAGGTAGATTAGGTGTTTTTTGTTGAGGTTTAAATAACGAAAAATGTACTCGTAAGTATGTATGATATGCGTTTGTGCCGATAAATACACCGTCGGATACATGTGTGTGTACTTACTCTAGTTGTACTTACTCTAGTTGTATTGCGGGAGTGAGCATGCTCGTTATTTCCCGCCTCCTATATGTGTAGGTGTTATATGTATCGTTGGAATGGCTGTGGATGTGTGTGTAGTCTGTATTTTTAGCCAATTGGCGACATCGGAAACGAAGGCTTAGGGTGGATCTGTATGGTACCATTCTCACTATAGAC
This sequence comes from Paralithodes platypus, assembly GCA_032716605.1. Taxonomy (NCBI): domain Eukaryota; kingdom Metazoa; phylum Arthropoda; class Malacostraca; order Decapoda; family Lithodidae; genus Paralithodes; species Paralithodes platypus. Next base: position 14,800,823 of record CM064528.1, on the reverse strand, counting down.
GGTACCGTCTCGCCCGAAGGCTTAGGTAGCCATCAGCTTAGGTGAACCATATGATACCCATCTCGCCTTGTACCATTTTTGCCAACCCCAAATGGGACGTCACAACGTCGTCCACTTATTCCAGGTACCTATTTACAGCTAGGTGAACTGAGGCTAACACATGAAAGGAGACAAGCCCAATTTGTCTCCGCCCGGCCGGGGATTGAACCCCCGACCCCTCGTGTGTGAGACGAGAGCTCTACCTACTAGGCTACGGGCTGTGTGTGTGTGTGTGTGTGTTTATGTATGTGTGTGTATGTGTGTGTGTGTTTATGTATGTGTGTGTGTTTGTGTGTCTGTCTGTGCGTGTGTATGTGTGTGTGCGTGTGTATGTGTGTGCACGCGTGTGTGTGTGCACGCGTGTGTATGTGTGCTTGTGTCTGTGTGTGTGTCTCTATCGTGCATGTGTAAACGCAGTCAATGACCTTCGATATATTAACGATAACACTTGCACCTGTTATATCAGATATACGGTACATATTATTTAGTCATGCAAAGCCAATATTTTTACTGGTGGACTAATATGAGGTAGAAGATATCCAGGCAAATTTTTGACTAGTTTGATTGGGCTAAAATATTGTGGGCCCTTTGCAATATTTCAGTGTACCCATTAATGTCATGAACCATATACTGTATCTCTGAAACTAATTTCTTCGGAGTATATTTCCATCAACTTTCAAACTATAACAGTTGAACTCCAGCTATGATAGGTCTAGACCTTATTTTCTTTTTGACCGGCGAACACCATTATTAATCATTATTTCATGAGATGTTTTTTTCATGTCTCCGTTCTTTTGCGTAAAACAAAAATAAATAAATAGAAACTAAAAAATAACAAATAAATAAATATATACGGTATATACATACAATAAATGACATAACATATAACATTCAAATGTTAGTCCATTTTTCTATATGTTGGACGTATAGATCGCATGAGTCACTATTCGGGATTATTCACAATAACATTTTCATTTAATTATTTGTAGCTGGTTGGATCATCATTTGTGTGTAGAAAATACAAAAATATAAAACTAAGCACACACACACACACACACACACACACACACACACACACACACACACACTTTTTTGTTTGTTCATTAAAGTGACAATTACAAAGTGGTGCAAAATTTATCTTATTCTAGTTCCCTTATAGTTTATCTTATTGTACACACACACACACACACACACACACACACACACACACACACACACACACACACACACACACACACATAAGGAGTGGCTTGGTAGTTTTAGTGGTTGTCTGTCAATAGTAAGGTCACAGGTTCGCTTCCCTAATAATGCCCCTGCTGGCAGAATTTGGTGTGGTAGTGCCCTCATGGTAGTGTGTCACGAGAGAGAGAGAGAGAGAGAGAGAGAGAGAGAGAGAGAGAGAGAGAGAGAGAGAGAGAGAGAGAGAGAGAGAGAGAGAGAGAGAGAGAGAGAGAGAGAGAGAGATGAGGATTGTGGATTTCTCGTGTGTGTGTGGTTAGGGTAGGTAATGTTTATCCGTGTGTCTGTGTGTGTGTGTGTGTGTAGGTGTAAGTGTGTTTATTCCAGAGAGAGAGAGAAGGATTGTGGATTTATCGTGTGTG
>CM064528.1:14779183-14796683 GCA_032716605.1 Paralithodes platypus | reverse complement strand
ATTTTTTTCTTTTCGAGTGATAGCGAAGATGCAATTTAGGATGAACGGGCCTTTGGCCGGCGCACTGACAGGGTTAAGTAGCTAAACCCTTTTCAACACATCTATCTCACACACCTGTCGCATACACCTGTTTCACACACCTGTCTCACACACCTGTATTATTCACCAGTTTCACACACCTGTATTATTAACCTGTTTCACACACCTGTTTCACACACCTGTATTATTAACCAGTTTCACACACCAGTTTCACGCACCTGTCTCACACGTCTGTCTCACACACCTGCCGCTTATTAGACTGCCTTTTCTGGCCACATGAGCTCTTTGTGGGATGGGGTCAAAATTCGTGCTATTTCTTTACAAATGCCAATCAAGCTATCTTCATGGCTTTAAAGGAAGAGGGTCGGTTTTCTGGATAACCTTCTCCCTCATGCTTAGCTCCATTAGTTTGACGATTTTATAACCTTTTGCCACTTTTCTCTGTCAACATGAAGACTTTTCGTGTCATTTACGTGTCGATTTTTTCCTGGCGAGCAATAGCGAGCCTGTAATAGAGAAGGAACCTAAGCTAACTCAAGTTGTCTAATGCTAGCTAATAGGCATACCAATGACGTGACCATATTCAAGGGGTTAAGCCAAATCCAGTGTTGTTCTTGTATTAAACTATTACACACAAACACATACACACACACATTCACACACGCTAAGACACACACACACGGGTCGCTGTGGTCCAGTCGGTTGAGGCGCGTTGTTTCGTGCTGACCGCAAGGGGCCTGGGCGAGGGTTCGAATCCACCAGAATCCCAAAGGTTTTTTCGGCCATAGCGACGGAGAGAATTGTATCGTGATTCCTCCCTAACCAAGCTGCAGCCTACACATCTCACCAATACAAAGTGCATCTGCGTATGTACCGTACTTGGTGGGAAGCCAGGCACCTCATGGTCGCCAAAGGTCGCATGAAACCTCGTAGTTAAGGTACCTAGGTTTAAGAAAAGCTCTGCTGATTTTCAGCCTCAGGGCTGCAATGAACAATAAATCGACAATTATTATGATTATTATTATTACACACACACACCTGTCCCATGTATCCCACCCGTTAATGTGTCCCCTGTTGATCCTGCACACCTGCCTAACAATAATGGCCCACACTTGTGGGCCATACTTGTGTGAATATCGGGTGGATGAGACTCGTTAGCCTTGGTAGGCAACTCATCTAGGGGAGACAACCTTATACAAATCCGGGTGGATGGGACTCGTCAGCCTTGGTTGGCAACCTGGCTAGGGGAGTAAACCTGATACAAATCCGTACTGCTTACCTAAGGGTAAGGCAGGTTACTGGATGGATTAGCCGAACACCACTGTAGAAAAATAGTGCTAACAAGATACACAGAGGGCCTCGGAGTCGGACGGATCCTAAATTGAGTGGTCAATCCTGTAAGTCCTTCACTAAACTGGCTCGGGTTGTCCCTCTCACAGGGAATAGGTCCGTTTGGGGGCATTCTGTGTATGGCCACCCTCGTAAGGGGAGTAAGGCGTCCGGCAATAGATAGATAGATAGACTTGTTTTTATAGGTTATGTACAGGCACAATCAACAGTTCCCAGACACACTTGATGATTGTGTGTTTGGAATATGATAGAAAGTGACATTAGGCCCTTGAGGATTATGACGCGTTTTGGCAGTATAATTTTGCTATATATTTTTGTTCTATGTGAGTAATTGTAGGAGGGACATTTTATACCGAGTAATGTACACATTTATCTCGAAGGGGGGTCTAGGGGGATGTGTTTTGAAGCTTGATGGAGGTCTGGTGAGGAAACTAAACAATAATAAAAATAAATAAAAACAAAAACAAATAAATAGCCCATCCTCCCCTTAATCCCTATTAGACGATTAAATGCAGTTCAGGAAGGACCTCTAGGAATCAAAGAGGTCAAAGAGAGGGACATTCACCCCTTGAGGTTTATGATGCGTTGAAACAGTTTATCTTGGGCTATCATTAGACGATGTTTTGCAGTTCAGGAAAGACCTCTAGCAATATAAAAGGCAATACCAACTCAATCATGCCTCTGACTCCCACAGACCCTTCCAAGATGAATAAAATCGTCTAATAATAGCCAAGATTAGCTGCCAAAGCGTGTCAATATCCTCAATGGGTGAACTCAATACTTTTTCAACATGAAACAAGTAATACACTATTGTCTATTCCTGATAAGTAGATAATAGATATTGATCTCTATACTCTGTAACTCAAACAGAACAAAAGCAAATGGGCTGTACATTTCCACACACCTATTCCCTGGCCGACTCATCCCAAATGGTAGAAGTATTAGCTCAATTACCCCAGTTATTTTTTTATCATACAAGTTAACGGTGCAGATCATTGGCCTATGTATAATTAATACACTTTAGTCACACAGGAGGACAGTCAGGAAAAAGACTTTATGAGCAAACTGTCAGCGAACTGTTTATTTTGACTGTACACACTCTTAGGGGGCATAACAAGTGAAGTGGTGTGTGTAGTACTTATGCATATACACTAAACACACTTTATACACACACATTGATATAAATACACACACACGGACACATACATACATTGACACACACTCCCCCCCCCCTCCACACACACACACAGCCCGTAGCCTAGTAGGTAGAGCTCTCGTCTCACACACGAGGGGTCGGGGGTTCAATCCCCGGCCGGGTGGAGACAAATTGGGCTTGTCTCCTTTCATGTGTTAGCCTCAGTTCACCTAGCTGTAAATAGGTACCTGGAATAAGTGGACGACGTTGTGACGTCCAATCTGGGGTTGGCAAAAATGGTACAAGGCGAGATGGGTATCATATGGTTCACCTAAGCTGATGGCTACCTAAGCCTTCGGGCGAGACGGTACCGTCTATAGTGAGAATGGTACCATACAGATCCACCCTAAGCCTTCGTTTCCGATGTCGCCAATTGGCTAAAAATACAGACTACACACACATCCACAGCCATTCCAACGATACATATAACACCTACACATATAGGAAGCGGGAAATAACGAGCATGCTCACTCCCGCAATACAAATAGAGTAAGTACAAATAGAGTAAGTACACACACATACACAGAAACCCACATACCCACACACACTCCCAGACACACACTTGTTAACAAAAACTAGAACACGGTTTCGACATCAATATTTATACATTGGGATTTATGGAGTTTATTATGTTTTTCATTGTGTTAATTTTTTACATTTTCTATTCCAATATAAATTTTCTGTCGATATATATGTTTTGTCCATACTATATGAATATACATAATTATTACCGGTATATATTTTAATATCATTATCTGCCCTCACTCATAAGTATTGTAGCTAAATAGCTAAGTATCCACTGTATATATGTAAAAGTTTACCATGTAACCTTTTATGATGTAAAGAATAATTAACTAACTCTCTATATATCTATTAATCTATCTATCTATCTATCTATATATCTATATATCTATCTATCTACTTATACATCTATCTATCTATATATCTATCTATCTATTTATTTATCTATCTAATTATCTAACTATCTATCTATCTATCTATCTATCCATTCACCCATCCATCTATCAAGCCCCACCCATATAATATCCGTACCCCCCACCCCCCACCCCCCACCCTACGCCCTACCATATAATACTAAGACCGTTTCATAACATTACAAAGAGAGGACGTTTAGCCCCCCCCCCCCTCTCCTTTAATACGTAATGTTGTGTAATAGACAGACAGACAGACACACACTCTAGAGATCCCTTAGTATGAGAGGGGGGGGGGGGGGGGGTTGCGCACCTTTCTCTCTCACGGCCATTTTGGGGATATAATGGAAAAAGCGGTCGTTTAAATCCGACGTAAGAGAGACTATAATTTAGGGCGATGTCACACGAGCTCACCTTCCGGCAATTTTATTTATTTTTTTCTCGCGATATTTAGGGGCCCATTTGAATTATTATCAGAAACTATACCAAGATCTAAATACCGTAGGTAGGCCAGAAATCGTGACCCCTAACCTCTGTGAGACTTAAAGGGCTAGAGTAAATGAGTTGTAAATCTCCACACCTATTCCCTGGTTGACCCTTCCCGAATAGTAAAAATATTAGCTCGATTATTCTAGGCGTTTGTGGGTTATAGAGGTTAGTGATCAAGAGTTTTGGCCTAGTTATTTGGAACATACTGAAGATGGATTATGTTAGTTGGCTGAATTCTGATAACTATTATAATTTGAAGCTATCACACGGAAATTGCTCGAAAAAATGGCGGAAAAAGCTCAAGTGTGACACCGTCATGACACTACTGTACATCCCCATTGCGTTACGTCGAGGTTACGGTGATATTGATGTTGGTATTATGACACGGCTATAGTGTCATGGCGGTAAATATGGCGAGGGGCGGGGGTAAATAAGGTCAATGATATGGAGAAACGTAGAGTGGAAAACGTGTGTAATATAAGACGCTAAATATTGTTCCTCTGTAACAACATTAACCTCGAAATGTTATAAATTATATCGTTAGTTAAACAGTACTTGACTGGCTATTAACCCTATTGGATTATTAACATAGCGCACTGTAAGTAAATCATTTGTCAGGACTGGAGCCCCTTTTCGAAAACTAAATTATATAGTTTACAGATGACATTTATTGTACATTCTTGGTCATATTACCTGCACACCCATTCTTGGTCATATTACCTGCACACCCATTCTTGGTCATATTACCTGCACACCCATTTGAAGCTGTATCGAATCCAAGCGAGACGATCCAATGTTTTGTTAATATCTCAGAGGCTTCACAAATTGGCTATAAAGATTCAAATGGGTGTGCCGGAATTATGACTCGTGACTGTACATTGAATCTACAGGTAAGAAGCTTATGTCCGGAGGTTGACTTGGAACACAGAAACAAAAATCAATATACTATAAAACAAAGATAATATATATTATTAGCGTAATCAGTTACCATAACAAATCGACACATAAAATTGGATTAACATACTATTAATATTATAAAATAATATTCAAGTTATTATTTATCGAAAGGAAATATGAAAAATTATAATCGTGTATCAATAAATCATTTACAAAAAATTACCAAACATTAATAGAAGGTAAAGAAGATTAAAGGTAATAAATTTTAGTGAAAACATAAACACTGGATCATAATAAAAAATGGTATAACGTTAGCAGGGGTAAGGGGAGATATTTCGCTTTTCTAGACCCCCTTCTCCCTCATCTTTAGCCCAATTAGTTTGGCGATTTTATGAACTTTCGTCCCATTTCTGTCAATTTTAAGACCTTTACTGCCATTTAGGTGTCGATTTTTTCCTGGCGAGCAATAGCGAGCCTGTAATTTATGAGGAACCGGCCTATGGCCGTGACATTCTTCTACCGAAAAATGTACAAATTCATCTTGAAAGGGGGTCTAGGGGGCGTCTTTTTAAGCTTGATGTAGGTCTAGCGAGGGAACTAGAAAAATAATAGATATATGAAAAAAATCGACCAAAAAGTGAATCATCTACCCCTAACCTTGTTACCCTAACCTTCAAACAGAATCCAATAGAGGCCCTTTAATCCGCTGACCTCGCTGGAACACACTTAATATATTTACAGGGATCTGCCTTGCTTAGGCCAATCGGCTTTCTGCAGACTCCCATTTTCTTATGTTCTTATGTTCTTATGTAATACAACGCCACACACACACTCTCTCTCTTTCTTTCTTTCTTTCTTTCTTTCTTTCTTTCTTTCTCTCTCTCTCTCTCTCTCTCTCTCTCTCTCTCTCTCTTTTCCACCTCCCCCCCCCCCCTCTCTCTCAAGTAACTAGCGGAGTATTCCAGGGATCGGTTCTAGGGCTAATTCTCTTCCTAGATTATATAAATGACATAATGAGGGCATCACCTGTACAATCTAAAAGTTTACAGACAATACAACAATTGCAAATACTGTACTCTCAAACGAAATGTAGAAGATATGCAGAATAACCTAGATAAGCTGTCAATTTGGGATCAAATTTGGCTAATGAGTTTTAATGCAGATAAATGTAAAGTACTCCACATCGGAATCCGAAATGAGAAAGCAAACTATTCAATGAATGGCACTCAGCTTAAGAATGTAGACAGAGAAACTGATTTGGGAGAAACAATGTCGAGTAACCTAAAACACAGTCAACAACGTTCAGAAGTTGTTAAGCAGGCAAATAAAATAATTGGCTTTATAGGCAGGTCATCCGAGCATAAATCCAAAGATGTAATCCTCACACTTTACAATTCCCTAGTTCATCCTCTTCTGCAATATTGTTCTTTAGGCTAGCTATAATTTTGGTAACACTACGTTGAACTCGTTCTAGATTGTCTATATCTTTATGGTAATAGGGGCACCAGGATTGAACGCAGTATTCCAGAAGAGGGCGGACTAAGGAATTGTAAAGGGTTAGGATAACTTCTTTGGATTTATGCTCAAATGACCTGCCTATAAAGCCAATTATTTTGTTTGCCTTCTTAACAACTTCTGAACATTGTTGACTCGGTTTTAGGTTACTGGATATTGTTACTCCCAGATCGGTTTCTCTGTTTACATTCTTAAGCTGAGTGCCATTCATCGAATAGTTTTCTTTCTCATTTTGGTATCCGATATGTAGTACTTTACATTTATCCGCATTGAAACTCATTTGCCAAATTTGGGCCCAACATGACAACTTATCTAGATTATGTTGCATATCGTCAACTTGTTCTTTTGAGAGTACGCTATTTGCAATTTTTATATTGTCAGCAAATTTTGAGATTGTACAGGTGAGACCCTCATCTATGTCGTTGATGTCCGCTACTTACATTGGTCCATTTAGATGCCTTACCGTTTATGACTACTCTTTGCTTTCTGTCGCTGAGCCAATTTTCTATCCATTTCAACACACCGTCTTGTATTCCATGCGCTTTTAGTTTTAGCAGTAAACGTTTGTTGGGAACTTTATCAAAGGCCTTTTGAAAATCAAGGTATAAAATATCTACAGCTTTACTCTCATCGTAGAGGTTGAGGATATGTGGAAGAAGTCTAAGAGGTTTGTTAAACAGGAACGTTTTTTACGACAACCGTGTTGAGTATCTTTAAGTATGTTATTTTTCTCTAAGTGATTTACGAGTCTGTCTCTTATGAGTGTTTCTAGCATTTTACATACAACTGAGGTTAAGCTAATTGGACGATAGTTGCTGGGTAGGAATTTGCTGCCTTTCTTTAAAATCGGTGTTACGTTGGCTAGCTTCCACTGATCAGGCATAGTTCCAGACTGAAAGGATTTAATGAATAGCAATGTTAGTGGTTTGGAGAGCTCATCCTTAGCTTCCTTTAGGACTCTAGGTGAGATTGTATCAGGTACGGGCGTTTTATTTACCTTGAATTTATCTAAACATTTCAATACTTCTCTCTCTGTAATGGTGATATTGCTTAGAACATCAGAATTATCTATCTGAATCGGCAATGCTGTAGGGATATCAATGAGGTCTTCTGTTGTAAACACTGATGCAAAGAAGGTATTGAGGGCATTACTCATTTGTTCTTCGTCTTTGGTATATTCTCCATTTTCATCGACTAACGGTCCTACAGTTGAAGTAACTACTCTCTTCTTTCTGATATAACTATAGCATTATTTTGGGTTGGTTTTACTTTGATTCACAACATGTAACATGTATGTGTATGTTTCATACATGTATGTGTATGTTTACATACATGTATGTGTGTATGTACTGTAGGCATATATGTATGCATGTGTGTATGTATACGAGAACGTGATTGCGAGCACCTACACGTGTAAAGGTAAAGCAGAGGAAGAAAAAAAGAGTACTACGTAGTGCGTGTGTGAGTCACTGAGTCAACACTAATGGTTCACTGTGACTCTCCTTGGGTTCACCTTCACGCAGGTACACATACACGCAGGCACAGGCACACACACACACATACAGGGACTCATACAGGCAAACACACACAGGCACACAAACAAGCACAGGCGCGCCCACACAGGCACACACACGCTTGAACAGGAACACACACACAGGCACACATACAAGCACACACACATAGGCACAGACACACAAAGGCACAGACACACACAGAGGAACACAAGCACACACACATATATACACACACAGGATCACAAGCGCACACACACATGATCACAGGCACAAACACACACACAACAGTATCACAGGAATACACATAAACTCAGGTATACACGCAAATGCACACACGCGGGGAACCGGCTCGTACCAAGATTTGCAACAAGTGTATAAAGTTTGGAGGTCACATTCACGGAGTCTCGTACACACACACACACACACATACATTAGCATAAACAAGCATTCATATGAAGGCAAAATATACCCTTAGTGTACAAAAGCCAACGCCTACTAACTGACGCACTCATATTGTTTTACATAAACAAGTGAATTGCTTAAACAAACACAAACACACACTCACACACAAAAATACGAATACACACGCACACAATCAGGAATACGAATACACACACACTCGCTTGCTTATGGTAGTCCATCATAGTCCGATGATGACGTTCCCTTCCTGCAAAGCAGAAAGAGAAAACCTGCGCATAAAAGAGTTTAGAGTGCCGAGGGAGGTGCGCAGTTCCAACTTCACTATCTTGGTACTGAACAGGGGTTGCTGATGGCAAGGGGGTGACCCAAGACGACCAGCTCCTGCTCAATACTGCAGGGGACTGCCGGGATTCCAGTTTGTCGGAAACCGCCAGGACGTGACCCCAACGTCTGCTGTTCTCTCAGGGTGTGCTCCCCTAGCCTTTGTCTTACTAGACTAAACCACAAGGCAGTGGGTGGGTGCGGTTGTTGGTAGATGACAAGGATGCACATCATACCTCTGGGGGCCACCGCATGCCCCGAGATCCCCTATTGATTTAGCCTGGGGTCGCAAGACACCCAGTTACCGTGTGTGGCCCCGGGGAGGCACAATAGGAGTCTTGGTGATGGAGAGGCTATGTACTGGCAGAGGGAGACTTACGCACTCGGCTCCCCTTTTCACCACAAAGGTTAGCCAGCGGCAGCAGCTGAAAGCGAGAATTGTATGCAAGCAAGCAGCACTACACCAACATGCTACTGCACTAGTCGCATCACATCACCCTGTGTGATAACACCTTCCCTACCTCCCCGTCCTCATTCAGACTCCCCTCCTGCCCGCTAACCTTTCCTACCTCCCCGCCCTCGCCACTGCCCGCTAACCTTCCCTACCTCCCTGTCCCCATTCAGACTCCCCTCACACACACACACTCATTCTCACTCTTTCACTTTCACTAACACTCACACACTCTCTCACTGCAAAAAATAACTAAATGTGATAAACTCACCCAATTAGCCTACTCTACTGTATACTCACACGTACACACACTTACTCCCGGAAAATCACCATCATCACAACTACTACCCCAATCTCTATCAATGTCACCATCATATGTCACTCTCATAACGAAAACATCAAATAACTGTACTTTTAACTCAATAATTGCGGTGCATTATATCCCCACAGAAATAGTCCCGAGGTTAGAACATAATATAACAAAATGAGAATAATTGAATGCATTTTCTTTTTACATTTATGCCTGTCTACAGTATATATATATATATATATATATATATATATATATATATATATATATATATATATATATATATATACAGTAGGTTAAAGCATTAACACACGCACACACACACACACACAGAAGCAATATCGTGCACATTATTGCAAGTAAAATGCACACATATGCACATAACCACTCTCCCACATCCAGGTATACCCGTGTGCATCATGGAGGAAAATACGCACACACGCACTTACACGAGCACACGCACACAAACGTACTAACGTCCCCCTTAAAAGCATTGGCAAAAATTAGTAAGCACCCACTTGGACCCAAAGTACACACACTCACACACACATATACACACGCACACATACACACACAAACACCACCCATACACACAGATATATATACAGTTTTACTATACTTTTTACTATAATAACAGGAGACTATTCAATTTTAGCTCTATCAGCATGTGACGACGCATTTTTACACTTTTTTCTGTTGTCATTAAACGATTTTATGAAGAACCTCTAGGAATCACAGGTGTAAAATTTATCTCGATGAACCATGTATCTCCCACAAGTCCTTTCTAAACTGAAGACAATCGTGTAATAATATCTAGAATTGTTATGCCGGATTCTATTTTTGAGCGATTTTATGTAATTTAGTAAGGATCTCTAGGAATCAAAAGAATACAAAATATCTTAATTAACCCTCTGACTTTCAAAATTCCTTCCTAAGCTGAAGAAAATCGTCTAATGGTGGCTGAAATAAAAGGAAGAAACACGTCCTCGAATAACGAAAAGATTAAGGGGGGGATGGGCCGGTTTTCTGGACCACTTTCTCCCTCATGTTTAGCCCCATTAGTTTTCACATGTTAAGATGTTTGCCCCATTAGATAGTCGATTTTAAGACCTTTTTCCCCATTTCTTCGTCTGTATTTAGACCTTTCGTGCTATTTAGGTGTCGATTTTTTCCCTGGCGAACGATAGTGAGCCTGTAATGTTGGAAGAACCGGCCTTCGGCTGGGACATTTTTCTACCGAAAAATGTACAAATTAATCTACAAGGGGGATCTAATGGATGTGTTTTAAAATTTAATGCAGGTCTAGCAAGGAAACTAAGAAATAAAGGAATATTTGAATTAATAGACCAAATAAACGGCCCATCTCCCCTTAATCCACTAATCGACGAAGAGTAACACTACAAACAAATCATATATATATACATCGTTTGAACCCTCTCAATACTTTATATAATATTAGCATTGCTACTATTTATCATACATCACCAAGCGACACCATTCAGCTAATACAATTATACTTTGTTATCTTGTATTTTGGCTAATAGAAGACGATTTTATTACACCCAGGAAAGGTCTCCCGTAGTTAAAGGGTTAAGGGGAGACTGACCGTTTGTTTGGTCTATTAATTAATGTATTCATATATTTTTTTTTTAGTTCCCTCCCTAGACCTCCATCAAGCTTAGAAAAACACCCCCTAGACCCCTCTTCAAGATAAATTTGTAATTTTTTCGGTAGAAAAATTTCCCGGCCAAAGGCCGGTTCCTCTTAAAACTGAAGGCTCGCTATCGCTCGCCAGGAAATAATCGACACCTAAATGGCACGAAAGGTGTTAAAATTGACAACGAAATGGGGCGAAAGGTCATAAAATCCCCAAACTAATAGAACCAACGTCTTAAAATCGCAAAACTAGTGGGGCTAAACATTTGGGAGAAGGGGTCCAGAAAAACGGTCTGCCTCCCCTTAAATGCAGTTGAGTACTACCATTCTGACGACATGAAGGTCCTGCCACCCTAAATAAGTTCACTATGAGGGTGTTGTTTCTGAACCCTTTTCTCCCTCAAGTTTAGCTCCATTAGTTTTGAAATATTCACATGTTCGCCCCTTTATTTTGGCGATGTAAAGGCCTTGCGCCTACTTTCTTTATCAATTTTAAGACCTTTCGTGTAATTTAGGTGTAATAAAAAAATCCTGGTGAGTGACAGCGAGCCTGCAATTTAGGAGGAAGCGGCCTTTGGTTGGGGTATTTATCAACCGAAAAATTCACAACTGTATCTTGCAGGGGAATCTTAGGGGTATTTTTGTATTTAAGCTTGATGGAGTTCTAGGGGAAAAAACAAAACAAAAACAAAAATAGTAATATGTAAATACATATATAGAAATAAATATAACAAACAAAATATATAACAATAATACATATACAGTTTATACATACTGTATATAAAACAGATAAATAAAGGAATAATAATAATAATAAAAAATAATCCTTAAGGCTATCCCAAGCAGCTGTATAGCCCCCCCCCCCCCCCCTCCCCCCCATAAGAGTACACAGGGGGTGAGGGTGTCCTTGCAGGGTACGTAGTGAAAGACCAGCTGTCTGTCTTCAGTTTTGGACAGCTCGACGGTTAAAGGAAAACTCGTCTCTCCTCTATCAGGCCTGCAGACAACTCTTAAAACATTATAATAGAGGCGCTACCTTGACTAGCTGTTATTATTAAGGGGGGATGGCTTGTTTTTTTCTGGAACCCCTTCTCCCTCGTACTTAGCTTATTCGTTTTGAGATTTTAAGACGTTCGTTCCGTTAGTTTGGCGAGTTTGAGACCCTTCACCTAATTTTGTAATCAATTTTAAGACCTTTTGTACCATTTAGGTGTCGATATTTCCCTGGCGAGCGATAGCGAGCCTGTGATTTTAGAAGGAACCGGCCTTCGGCCGGGAAATTTTTCTATAAAAAAATTTACACATATATCTTGAAAAGGGGTCTAAAGGGTGTATTTTTAATGCTTGATGGAGGTCTAGCGAGCAAACTCAAATATAAAATAATAAATATATAATTATATAGACCCAAATCCAAGCACTATCCCCTTAAACTACATTGATTAAATTGACCTTAGTTAATAAAGAAATGGGAAATTAAGTTGGGAAAGTCGAATTGTTCAAAAAAGCTGAGGAGACCCATTTCCTTCTGTTTACATTCAGTTTCGGCCCCTCGCGCTATCAGGCATTATCTTATCATCTTTACGGCTTATCATCTGTACGGCTTATCATCTTTATCTTATCATCTTTACGGCTTATCATCTGTACGGCTTATCATCTGTACGGCTTATCATCTTTATCTTATCATCTTTACGGCTTGTGGCAGAGCTTGTCATATTGTTTGTTTACTTTTTGTTTTCATTAGCGTTGAATATGATGTTTATATTTTATGCGGCGTTATTTTCTGAGGGTTTTAGGGGGCCCACCTTCCATTGTTTTCTCTTGCTCTCCCTCTCTCTTTGGCTTGTATCCATTCGGCCCCATTCAGCCTACTGTTTTAAGACTGTTACCCTCATCCAGGTGTCAATATTTTCCTGGCTAGTGGTAGCGAGGCAGCAATTATATATTTTTGTATTGACAGCAAGCTAAATTTGTATATTTTTCGATAGAAACATTTCTCCGGCGAAGCCGGATTTCTCCATACAATGCTGGCTCGCTGTAGCTCGCCAGGAAGAAATTCACACCTGGATGGAGATAAACGTCTTAACACAGTTGGCTGAATGGGGCTGAATGGATACAAGCCAGAGAAAGAGAGAAAAGGAGAGAAAGAGAAAAAAAGCACGTGACCCCCTTAACATTATTTTTCGGACGGGTGCGGGATTTTCTCTTTCGTGCAAGATTTTGGTATTTTTGCTTATTATGAGCCAGAAGCTTAACGTATTTATGGGTATATATTTTACCACTTTTCTCTGGCATCAGACAGGATCTAATATTCACAAATGTACATATGTTTTAAGCATTTGAAGGTACAGTCGCTGTCATTAATGTTGATGAGTTTTGAAGCTTGCAAATTTTAAGGAATAAAAAGTTTCGATTTAACCTGAGACAGCTTCGAACTTATTTTTATCATCATTAATAACTGCAATAGTACGTCATATAAACTGTATATTCATATATGTTTATCAATATATATATATATATTATATATATATATATATATATATATATATATATATATATATATATATATATATATATACATATAATTATATATATATATATATATAATTATATATATATATATATATATATATATATATATATATATATATATATACAGTATATATAACTATAAAAAAGTCAAACATTAGCCAGAATAACATGAAAGCATGCATGAGTCATGGTATGCTGAAAGGGTTAATTAAACTCTTACATAGCTAACATACCATAATTAAAAGTACCTCTGTAACAGCTGGCAATGTTGGCCGTTGTACGTGTGTGTATGAGTATGTGTACTCAGGTGTGCGTGTGTCTAAACGTTCAAGCAAGCAAACTCATGCACTAAAAACACACAAACCCTACTCTCATATCTCCCCCCTCTACTATTTCCTCTGCTCTGCGCTCTCTCTCTCTCTCTCTCTCTCTCTCTCTCTGAATAGTTTACCAAGGAAGGTGGTCGACAGTAATTCAATTGATACGTTTAAGAAGAGACTGGACGATCATCTCTGATGGAGATTGGGTCAATATGAATGAATCCGTAGGTAAGTGTAAATTCCCTTTCTAAGTAATGTTTTTCTATACTCTATAACAATTTTACTTATTGGCATTTCCTGACCTATAAGGTTACACTTCCTGTATTTTCCTGTACGGAGGGTGGGGAGAGAGCCTTCTACTTTGCTGTCCTTTTGTTCTACTATGAACTGTCCTTGTCTAGTAGTATTAAGGCCTGACCACTTAGTAGGGCCCGCAAGGACTGTGTGGTATGAGTATCTGTGTAACTCTCTCTCTCTCTCTTTTTTTGTCTCTCTCTCTCTCTCTCTCTCTCTCTCTCTCTCTCTCTCTCTCTCTCTCTCTCTGACTGTACCACCTGTATTATAACAAGGACTATAAGGGCTGGTTGTTATAACTATCTTGGTACTTCTGAGTCAATGGCGGCTTGTACTTCCACTGAGAGAGGGAAGGGGAGGGGAGGGGGAGGAGAGAGGGAGAGAGAGCGAGAGAGAGAGAGAGAGAGAGAGAGAGAGAGAGACGAGGGGAGCAGAGAGGGAGGCTGAATGGAGGGACTGATTGAGAGTATGTGAATGCTACGATTTATGTGGGTACCGATAACTATTTTTATATATAAATATCAGTCTATCCATCTTTCTGTCTATACCCTGTTCATTATAAAGAGGCCAGATATCTTACCTTTAACCTCTTGTAACTCAGGAAGGGTTGGAACAAACGGGCTGCAATTTTCCACACCTATAGCCTACACTGGTTGACTCTTCCCAAATGGTAGACTTACTTGCTCGATTACTCCAGTCGTTTATGAGTTTTTTTTCCTATCTGTATGGAGGAGACAAAAGGCAGGTTGCCTGTAGTGAGTGTCTCCCCCAAAGTACAAAGAGTGACAGAGCCAAATTCAAGGGACGTTAGAGTCAAAATGCCTGGACACTCGAAGTTTAAAGCAGTCTAAGTCATAGGATGTAAGAGATATTGATTGAGGGAGAGGGTTCCGGACTTCACTTGTTGAGTAGAAGAAAGACTGAGAAAATTTGCCAATTCTTGGGTTGGAGAGCTGGACAGAATAGGTTATTGGTCAAGAATTTCGGCCTACCTATAATGCACAGGGTATAGAGTATATGTTTATCAGTTTAACGTATTCTCTCTCTCTCTCTCTTCACTCTTTTTGTTGTCCTTCTCTCACTCCCTTCTCTCTCTCTCTCTCTCTCTCTCTCTCTCTCTCTCTCTAGACGTCATAGCAGTCAAACTAACTAACCTACATAAACAAAAACTGGCTCACATCTTTCATCCTCGCTTCTGGTTTTCTTATTTCCCGCTGAGAGTTAATTCTTGGGGGTATTGAACAGGTTATTAATAAATTAGATATTAGGCGATAGCAGTGTGTAATAATGATAATAATAACTTTGAATATCAACGACTTGAGCAATTATAAAACCACCACCACCACTACTTTGCTTATTTGCTTACCTTAATGATAGTAAGAGGCAAGAGAGTCAGAGCTCATAAGGGGTGCCTCTTCTCAGTTTTCTTTCAGTCTCAAACTGGTCGTATCTATTTTTAAACATATTAATGCTCGTACTACTTATTACACTTTCGTTGAGGCTGTTCCATTTATTTATAATCCTTGAGTTGAAGAAGTTGTTCCGCTTGGAGGTCCTGTGACATGGCTTTATCAGCTTCAAACTGTGTCCTCTGGTCTCCATGTGTCGTCCAATGGGGGCTAACTGCAGGAAATCTTCACTAACCTTGCCAAAGCCCCTCAGGATTTTAAAGGTCTCGATCATATCACCCCTAACTCTGCGTTCTTCAAGTGTGGTGAGACCCAGCCTGGCTAGCCTCTGTTCATAGGAAGCCCTGCCAGTTCCGAGGATAGTCTTGTGGCTCTCCGCTGAACTTGTTCCAGTCTTTTTATGTCACCTCTGGAATATGGAGACCATGCCTGGATACAGTACTCCAGACGTGGCCTAACTAGGGCTTTGTACAAAGTAAGCACCATTTCTGGATCTAAGCAGGTCATGGTTTTCTTGACGAGTCCCAGCATTGAGTTGGCATTTGCTGCTGCTTTGGTGACCTGTCTCGAAGGCTTTAAGTCGTTAGTGATGAAAACTCCAAGATCCTTTTCCTCTACCGATTCCTGAAGTGCAGTTGGTCCTAAATAGTACTCGTAACCTGGGTTGTTCCTGCTGAGATGCATGATCTTGCATTTTTCTTCGTTGAATTGGAGTAGCCATTTCTGGCTCCATTCTTCCAGCTTGTTCAGATCCAGTTGCAGGGTCATGCCGTCGTCTGCACTCCTAATTCTTCGGTAGACTTTGGCATCGTCGGCAAAGAGTTTCCCACTTGGCACTGTGTTTTCAAGCAAATCATTGACATAGATGAGGAAAAGAACTGGACCCAGTACGCTTCCTTGCGGGACACCACTCCACACCTCCAGCCACTCAGAAAAAATACCTCTGATGCTGACCCTTTGTTTCCTGTTTGACAAGAAACTTAGTACCCACCTGGAGATTTCTCCCACAATGCCAAGAGCTTCCAGTTTTGCTATCAGACGACGGTGGGGAACAGTGTCAAAGGCCTTCCGACAGTCTAGGTACACAACGTCTATACTATCTCCTTCGTCCACTGCATTTTCTAGTTCCTCTAGGTATTCCAGTAATTGGGTTAGGCATGACTTCCCAGAACTAAACCCATGTTGCCAGCTCTTGAGTAGGTGGTTACTTTCCAGGTGTTCTACTATGTTTTTCTTGAGTATTTTCTCCATGAGTTTACAGGGGACTGAGGTCAGGCTGACTGGTCGGTAGTTCAGGGGGCTAGTCCTGTCTCCTTTCTTAAAGATGGGGCAGACATTGGCTCTGGTCCAGTCTTTTGGCAATTCGCCTGTATCTAGTGAAGAGCGGAAGATCATCCATAGAGGGTACACTAACTCAGCTACACATTCCTTAAGTACAGTAGGATGAACTCCATCTGGTCCAGGAGCTGATTCTGCCTTAAGGTTTCCAATTGCAGTCGACGTCCTCGATGCTGAAATTGCAATTCTGCAGTTTTTCTCCTTGAAAACTTACTACTACTACTACTTCTACTACTACTACTAATAATAATAATAGTAATAATAATAATAATAATGAGTGAATTCAGTGAAATTAGCCATAGTTGTTGATTATTTATTTAATATTATTATTATTATTATTATTTCTATTATTATTAGTATTATTAAGTCTGTCATAATTCTTTGCATTACTATTAACATTAACTGATACACATGTGTATCTTTAATTAACTCTTTACATAAATATTCACATCAGTAATAATTAAATCAACGGGAACTACAGAACCTCCTAGTTAACTGCGTGTTATAAACTGGTTTTGAGG
>CM064528.1:14731683-14774183 GCA_032716605.1 Paralithodes platypus | reverse complement strand
AAGAACTGGTAACCTGAAAGTTGTGGCTGCTTCATTTCGCTGGAACAGCCTCAAATTCTTTGTTTGAAACCTTCGCCGAAATTAATTGTGTGCCGAATAATTACCAATCCTTATAAAAATAATACACAGGTTTTTTATGACGAGTTTTCGTTTGTTTAAATATTATAAGATTGATAAGGCCAACAATATATGTACTATTGTTATGCAGTAATACTTAAATATAATATACCTTACTCGAGTTACACAATTAATGAAGGATATCGGACAAGGGGTGGAGTTGAGAGGACCGGGCGAGTCTGCTTACAGCTGTGTGTGTTCTCCATTAGCGCTTCATTTATCACCGTTATCCTGCCTCATCTCCTTTATCATCGAGTCTAAGGGTGCCTGGAAGTAAGGTTAGTGACAGAGAGTATATTAATTGAGTCTTAGAGTGCCAGGGTGTAGCCTAGTTTAGTGTCAGAGAGTACATGCATTGAGTTTTAGGGTGCCAGGCTGAATCCATTCTCCCAGTCTTTCTTCTACTCAATAAACAAGTTTTAGGGTTTATATCTAGTTATAGGCCTATACTGGGTCGAAACCATCGATATATTATTTAGGTATATATACTGTATATTACTCACATCATGTACTTCATTGGCATAGGCCTATATGTCCACATCATCGGTAATTAATTTTAATTTAATCCCTAAATCGCTACAAACAATTCCTAGATCTCACACCTCTCACTCGATCATAATTTTTGTGTTGCGTTGTTGCGGGTCCCCCACCTCCTTCTTTGATTTATGCCAAAACCTAATTCGGCCACCTACTGGCACCATAGATTCTGATTTTAATAAGTCCTTGGGTTGAGAGGGGGGGGGGGGGGCAAAGCCCCCCTCAACTTATCCTGGTGGGCCGTATCTTAAGATTGATGGATAATGGGTTTTTTTTTTCGCAATTTCCGACAGGGTTAATAAAAAACACACCTAAAAATCCCTAAAACAAGAAAAACAAAGTAAAAATCGTCCACGATGTAAAACTTGATTTTTACCAGCTCAAAACTCTCTCCCTCAATCTGTTTTTCCCTCGTCCTATGACATTAACTGCTTCAAGTTCCGTGTGTCCAGACATTTTAACTCTAACGTACTGTACCTTGATTTTGGCTCTCTGACACTCTTTCAACTTTGCGGGAGACACTTGTTGCAGGCAGATTTGGCTTTTGTCTCCTTTATTCACATAGGAAAACAAATGTATATACTGGTATGTATTTATATATATTATCAGAGGGAAAAATAGAGACTGTGTGAGTGAGGTATTTAAATGTGAGTTGAGTGTTCCTGACAGATGACTTGCAGCAGACAAATGGCACAATATCTCTTTCACCAGTTCCAACAAAGACACTCCTTTCTCTTACAACTTCCCTACACTTGATACTGTTCCCTTTAACCCCTTCTGTACCGGCGACGTTTTTGTACTTTTGTTCTAGCTTTCTGTAGACGATTTAGTGCCGTTTAAGAAGAATCTGAGGTATAAATAGAGTTAAGTGAGATAGTTCGAAACCTGGTAATTGCTGGAGGCCCTTTATAAACTGCACACAATCGTCTAAACACAGCTAGAAAGACGTCGCCGGTACAGAAGGGGTTAAAAGTGCACGATCATTCACTATTCATGTGGACGAGATGGGCCACATAGTATAGTCGGTTCTATTTCAGCTGGCGGTAAATTGAATCCTTTACCAACTTATTTCTCGATAATTGATACAGAAATAAGAAACTGACATGTCTCTGCATCATATTATTGCTAAGTTATCATCATTAACAACATAATATTTGATATCAAATATTCGTAATTACCGAATAAGAAAATGTTGACATGCTATTTACCATCACCTGGAGATTAACAGACACAAGTAGCTTTGGAGCAAAGGGTAATATAAAAGGGATCCTGCACAGTACTCTAATGAAGTGTAACGCACATTGCACAAATTGCACAAACTGTCTTGATAGCGTAATGCATATAAATGCACGGAATTTCGGTGTGAGTATCCTAGGTTCGAGTCCTTGGAGTGCCACATGTATTTGTTGATTTCATTAATTGAGTTTAGAAGTAAAGTTGGTTAGTGAAAACAAAAACAAAACATTTATGAATTATTCCGTTTTGGTGTCACAACCAGCAAGATGGTGATCATTTGTTTCTATATAGCCGCCATCTTGGATGATCTTGCAATTGAAACCTGCATATTAAGGTTCATTTTTAGTTTAGTCAATGTAAGGGGGTGTGGGGTGTCCGGAGATACTATACTCTGTTTATTTCCAGCTGAGGGTAAATTGCCATGTCCTCACCTTAATTACTCGGCTATTACCAAGATTTTGTAGCGAACAATGTTGTTAATTATGAAAACTTGGTATTTATACGACACAGAAACATACTACTTTCATATTTTTCCCTTAACTGGTTCTGTACCGGTGCCATCCTTTAACTTTATTCTGGCTACTATTAGACTATTCTATTCAGTTTAAAAAATACCTTCAGCTATTAACAGGCTTCGAACTAACTCACTGAACCATTTTTACTACCACATATCCTTCTTAAACTGCACGAAGTCGCCTATATATAGCAAGAATAAAATTAGAAAAACGTCGCCGGTACAGAAGGGGTTAAGTACCGAAAAATCAGCTGCTAAGGGATTCAATTTACCCTCAGCTGAAAATGAACTGACTATAGGTTACGTTTGGTAAGTTAAGTTAGGATAAATAAGCTAGGTTGGGTTGGGAAGTTAGCTAATTTTCCAGAGGAAATTTATATCAAAATAGTTTGAATTACATCAAATACCATGGGGGAAACATATGGTCAATATTTACGAGCCGCACCACAGCTGCTATCTCATTTCTAATGGTAGTTTTGGGTTCCTATCATTTTATGCTTCATTGCTATATAATTTTTATCCACCGGAATTTTTTTTTTCTTGGCTTTATTTATTTTTTTAGCATTAACCTAACCTAACCTAACCTAATAGCCCCCAAATACATTTACGTTAGATTAGGTTAGGTTTTTTGGTTAGGTTAATGCAACAAAATAAAAATAAATAAATAAAGCCAAGAAAAAAAAAGAAAAAAATCCGGTGGATAAAAATTATGTAGCAATGAAGCATAACATGATGGGAACCCAATACTAACATTATAAATGAGATCCCAGCTGTGGTGCGGCTCGTAAATATTGACCAAACAGATGTTTATTTCAGTATAGGCTGTGACACCGAAATACCAAGTTTGTCGTGTGTACGTCTTTGTGTGTGTGTGTGTGTGTGTGTGTGTGTTTTGCTGAATTAATTTGTGTTTGGGTTAGTTTGTGTAAATAAATGAAGGAGTCAACAGTAAATATGACTTTTATGTGTGATACTTTTTAAGGTAAGTGTGTGTGTGTGTGTTTGGGTTGTGCGAAGGTGTTGTCGTGCGCAAGGAAGCTTATATTTTTCTCTTTTTGTAAACAGAGTTGAACGTTAAGTACTGAACAATTAACGGTTATTATCTCAGAGGCTACCAATTTCAACTGAATTTACTGTCGATCCCTGAGCTTTGGAGAGGGCACGGCTATTTTGGGTTGCTTGCCCATGTTCCTACAGTCACTCATAAAAGTATCTGGACCTGAATGAGAGAAACCCGCACTAAAAATCCAGATGGCGCTGGGGGTCCGATTGGATTATTTTTGTTTGTGATACACCATTGAGGTGTTTTGAGGTCTTTCGTGATTTAACCCTTTCGCTGCGGGTGACGTTTTGGAATGTCCTGCAATTTGAGGCAATTTCCAGGCTTTAAGCCTGTAAAAACCGTAAAAATTGAGTGTCAGTGGGCGGGAGCGTGAGGGGCCCACCTCCGACCCTCAGAGCAGCGAGCGGCTCACTGAGGTAGACTGTGTCTCGTGCGGGTCTCTCTCTGTCTCTCACAACAGTGTAGCCAAGCGAACGAGTGCTACCAAATAGCGGGTTTCCCGCGTTTCACTGGCACCGCTGCGGGTGAACCAGGCCACGTACGAGGCCCGTTCTGGTCTAATTTTGAAGCTATTTTCGCCTAGTTTTCGGCAGAATACAGTTCATTTAATGCAGATGCTTGATTTATCATTCAGGAGTGCCTGAATATGCCCTAAATAGCCCAAACCACCCCGCAGAGAAAGGGTTAAGAGATTTAATACAGTTCGCAAACTTATCTATGACACATAGTTGTGTAGTATATATTTACTAGATTCATAATATGATGGTTACAGTATATACTCATTAATGCAGTGAATATATAATAATTAACATAATTTGATACATAGATATCAGCTTCCTGACCTAGAAATTTACTTTCATTCTAATGTGGTGTAATAGGCTGGGCGAAATGTTTAATACTCATTGAAGTATTGTATTTGCTTCCTTTTTAGTTGCTAACAAATACGTGTTTGAGTAGATATTGGCTTAACATACGGTATTATATTCTTTAGTTTGTAGTATTTGGCAGGTTGAATGTCTGCACCAGTTTCTTTCCTACAAAACAAGCTGCCATGCGCTTTTAAGTTACCAATTTAATATTTCACTGTCAAATCGGGCAGCTAAATAGGTTACCGGCTATATTTCATATTAGACCAGTGACATGAAATCAATCAATGTGTATCAGAATGTCATAGAACACAGTGGCAGTAAATTACGTATGTGGAGATGCAGGAAATTCGAAAAAGATGATGACAACAAAGATTGACAACACTGCCTCTAACACGGGTGAGGGTTTAGGAATATTTATATTTATATTCACCGCGGCGTGATATACGTACACAGTGTTGCCAAAGTCTTCTTTTGTTCGCACCATTGGGCTAGTTAGGATTCGCTCATAAGCGTAGATTTGCGAGATTGAGGGAAGGACATTTCTCTAAAATCGGTTCCATTCCTAACGATATTCTTGATTTACAGTGTGATGGGGTTGATAGCCTCTGAAGTATTATCCTAACTAACTAAAATTGAGGAAAGCGGAATTGGGCTGGTTCTATATATTATTCAAGTTGTAGAGGTGTCGAGATATCGAGTGTCGAGTAGCTAGGCTACATTTCATACAAATGTTCATCATGGCTTTCTGTTGGTTGTAATATACATGTATGGTAGCCTATGTGGCGGTGACTGAATAATCAAGTGATTGCTTGCGAGGGGGAATTGGGACATTGATGCAGATTTGATGAGTGCATGATTGTGATATTAATGTATGTGGTTATTTCATTAATATTTAGATGATGTGACACATATAGATGATGTGACACATACTACTCATATAATTTATGGCCTAGAGTCCTAGACCTAGTGATATTTGGGGAACTCATAGTATCATGCACGCATGGCTGTTAAAGATAAACTTATCAGAAAATGTGTGATGATAAGATTAAAATAGCTGAAATTGTGTATGTTGTGCGATATTAGGTGATTGGGCTACTTTTGGGCGAGTTTTGATATGCGATGTGCGCTGGTAACCTTGGAATACACACACACGCACACAATCTATAACTGACCATTTTACCTTCATTAAGGCTGTAATCCACTTTATATTAAGATTTCCATCTGTGGGAAATAAATATCTACCACTATTACTGCTAATGTGCACATAGATGCACAACAAAAGTAAAATTTAACAAAGTAAGTCAAGTGGGGAAGAGATGTTGACTGTCTGAGTAGTTTCGTTTAATGACAATTATGGCTAGCGAACACTGGCATCAATTTATGATGCTCATCCAGTAAAGTGGCTAATGCCGATTATTTTATACGTTCATCTCAATTTGTTTACATATTATCATTTTTAGGACATGAATACGTATCTATTGAATTATTAACAGGACTACTTTTAGGGCGCTTACCATTTGTTTGTGTAGGCCTAATAGAATCGTTTTTATTAATCATAAATACTTTGTATATTGGATTATGTAGCCTACTGAGTAGAATTTGAGAGTAATATATCTGTAACATTCGTGACTAGAAATCGAGTGATATTTTGATGACTGCGATTTATAAATTTCAATTCACTCGATGGCAACAGATGTTGGTTCGGTGCAAACGGAAAGCAGGACAAATAGCAGACGATGTTTTTATTTCTCCTCATTAAAGCACCATTTGAGGAGGAGCACTTTATTGACAACGTTTCGCAGATAGCTTCATCAGTGTTTATATTAATTTTGTCAACTTTTCTAAGTATATTTTTACATAGAAATAGCGCATTACTATATTGTTTTCTGGACCACAGTATTTCTGAAGATGGAGCTCTTTAGTTAATTGCTGTGGTAAGCTTTTTTTTAACAAGTATCCAGTAAGAATCATTAGGTATGTTGTTGCTTGGCTTCTTTTGTATGCCTTTGTTTATCTGGACCTGTCATATTGTTTTTTGTTTTAGTTTTTAATTATGAAAGCATTACATTTGGGATTAACTCTTGGATAAAATATGCTTTACATTTACTGATAGACATAAGTTTATGAGTAATGTATACAGTGCACAATTAAATTCATAAACCATCTTCCATACCGTGCTTGAAAGGTAAAAACAGGAGGGTGATGCGAACCTTTATGAGTCCCTGTACATTTGTTCAATATTAAAGGTGCAAGTAAATTCCAAATATAGTATGAAGACCAGTTTCTCTTCTAATGGTAGTTTATGATATTACAGTACTAAACATTTTTCGATAATTGATCACTGCGAGTTTCTGGCTGGAGCTTGCTGTAAACATAAATTTTTAACAAAAATGCAATAATATTGTAGGTTCGTGATGGATTTAGAAAGTCTGTTGAATAATATCCACTACAATCGGATTTTAGCTGGTCAACCAGTCAGTCAGTAGCCAAACCCGCACTCCCTTAAAGGGGTAGGGAGGATCAGAAAGAAAAACTTGCTGATCCCTAACTGGGAGAAAAATCTGGAGGTGGGATTCCCAGATCGAACTGGGCTATCTGCGCCACAAAAGTGTCGGGCGATGGGGTCGCTACATCCCTACGCCTGCAATCGGATTTTAGCTGGTAATTCTGTTAGATATCGATATCTACGGTTCCAACTTCCTTGTGCCCTAAAACTCTCAAGTTGTCAATGTATTCAACATTAAGTAAATACAATAGACTTGGAACGGATTCTGAAATAATGATCCGATACAAAGTTAAATTTTACCGAAAACTTTTTTCTTGACGTGATATCTTATTATCGATTAGCCGCTTAGCAACTCCTTGGGGATTATGACGCGATACGACATTTTATTCTGGCTATTATTAGACGAATTTACTCAGATTAGCAAGACTATATGGAAGTCAGGGAGTTGATATACTCTATACTCTGTAAATTCCCACAGATCCTTCCTATGCTGAATACAATCGTCTAATCATAGCCAGAATAAACTGCCAAAACACGTCATAATCCTCAAGGGGTTAAGTTTGACTATAGAATTGCTGTTCGTATTTGTTAAGAAGTCACTTCTTTTGCAACTACTGTAGAGCTGGACTAATATACCAAGATAAGATATTTTGAATTAATATACCGTTCCGTATATTAGGAAGTGGTTTTGAATTAATATACCGTTCCGTATATTAGGAAGTGGTTTCGTGTAACAGCGAGAAAATAAATAAACAATTAAATACATACTGTACATATACGAATAGATAAACATATACATAAATAAATACATAAAGAAAGAAAGATATATGCGAACTTATAGATACCCTACATGACTTTGGACTTTGCCTGTCGATCGAACTGTACAACCTCAAACACCAAACTAAAATAATAAACAAAATGATCAAAGCATAAATACTCCCCTCTGACGTAATATGAGAGTTGGGAATAAGTTTGGGGCTTGGCGTGGGCAGCTACACCCGCCCCTATGGACCTTGGGTAGCACATAATTCTTCATTATAGGTGGGGAGAGAGAGAGAGAGACCATATATATTATTCTATCTACATACAAATGGAAAATAGTCGGTGTAAAACAAATTAGTTCAAATACATGAATTAACACAGGCTAAACAACAGGAATAACACCACAGTAACTACAAAAACAACTACATCAAATATACAACACCACACACACAGATAGATATAGTCACCCCCTTCTTCCTCATGTTTAGCCCCATTAGTTTGGCAATTTTAAGAACTTGCACCCCATTTATTTGCCAATATTTAGATCCTTGGTGTCATTTAGGTGTTAATAATTTGCTGGCGAGCAATAGCGAGCCTGTAATTTAGTATTATTTAGTAGGACATACAGTATGTCTACCGAAAAACGTACACATTTATCTCAAAAGGGGAAGGGAGGGGGGGTGGAGTCTAGGGGGGGGGGGTTATTTTAAAGCATTATATACCCTTCCCCTTCTGTACCGGCGACGTATTTTTAATTTTAATGTACCTACAGTATAGTTAGACTATTTGTGTGCTGTTTATGAAGGATCTGTGACAGTAAAAAGGATTCAGAGAAATAGTTCGAAGCCTGTTAATGCTGGAGGCCCTTTTAAACTGTATAAAATCGTCTAATAGTAGCCAGAATAAACTTAAAAAGACGTAGCCGGTACAGAAGGGGTTATTACCAACAAGAATACCACCACAGTAACAACACCATCACCACCACCACCACCAACAACAACAACAACAACCACAACCACAACAACCCCTACCACATGGAATATATACACACCATACACAAGACCACACATACAGGTATATACTAGTCTATACTCCGTTTCTTTTCATTTGACGGTAAATTGCAAAGTTCCCATCAAGATGTATCGGGTATTTTGAAGAATTTGTAGTGAATTGTGGTGCTAATTATATAAACTTAGTTTTAATGTGATGCAGAGACATAGTAGTTGTATATTTGTCCATTAGGTATCGAACAATTATCTGCTAAGGGACTCAATTTACCGTCAGCTGAAAATAAACAAGAGTATAGAGGTGGTGATGTAATAATGTTAAGATCCGCATGTATTTGTGTGCAGTCTGTCCCTCTTCTAATGCATTGTCAGCCACCACCTGTCTCTCCCTTCCTCTGTGTGGCTCAACTTCAACCTTTCCACTATTAGCCCTCCCTGTCTAACCCTTCCCTTACCTGTCTAACCCTTCCCTTACCCTGTCTAACCCTTCCACCACCCTACCCTTCCACTGTCTAACCCTTCCCCATCTAACCCTCCCCTTCCCCTGTCTAACACTTCCCCCACCACCACCATTCCCCTGTCTAACCCTTCCCCCACCACCACCACTTCACTGGCTAACCCTTCCCCTCCACCACCACCCCTTCCCCTGTCTAACCCTTCCCCTCCACCACCACCCCTTCCCCTGTCTAACCCTTCCCCCTCCACCTTCCCTCCCTTCCTCTGTGTGGCTCAACCTCAACCTATCCACGACTTGCCCTCCCCGTTGATGGGACACGTTTATTTGGATATTCTAAAATGGTGTAAGATAATTTGGTTTACGTGATTGACAACCCAATAGTCTTTTCGTTCCTATTCGAGTTAAGGCTGC
Organism: Paralithodes platypus; assembly: GCA_032716605.1. Classification (NCBI taxonomy): domain Eukaryota; kingdom Metazoa; phylum Arthropoda; class Malacostraca; order Decapoda; family Lithodidae; genus Paralithodes; species Paralithodes platypus. The sequence goes on along the minus strand of CM064528.1, from coordinate 14,764,704 downwards.
ATCACAAGAGCTGAAGTAAAAGCTTTCAGCATATTTCTGTAACTCTGACCAGGCAACATTGAAAATATTATACACGGTTATAGAAATGTTGTCACTAAGAACAATCTACCTCTAATCTATTGACAATTAGCAGAGAGAGAGAGAGAGAGAGGTAAATATTGTCTCAAAATGTTTGCCAGAATAGTGTTGGTGATCAAAAGTTGACAATATTAGCTTTCGTGTGATACTCCCATTATAGGAAGGCCAGAAATGGTGACCCTTAACCTCCGTAACTTAAAAAGGGCTAGAGTAAAATGGTTTCTAAGTTTCGACGCGTATTTCCTGGCTGACTCTTCCCAAGTGCTATACATACAGTATATTATTAACTCGAGTATTCTTGTTCTTTTAGTTATAAAGGTTAGTTGTTAAGATGTTTGGTCTAATTATAATTAATAAACTTTAGGTTAGGCTAAACTTGGCTAGATTAGGTCAGGGTTTGATTAGGTAAAGTTGGTTTTGGTCAAAGTTAGCTAGGTTAAGAATTAGATTCGGTGTAGTTTATGAATAGGCTAGAATATGTCGGCAAATTGACTCTGAATTTAAGGCTCAGGACTTGAGTGTTAAATTACGGTAAATATTGCTTGCACCTTACATCTTTTAACGTTTACTAGGCGATAAATAGTCACTGGTACTAAACAGGGAAGCAATAATAAAATAAATCTAGACCACTGACTGTACCACTGAAAATACGATGAGAGTAATCGAGGAAATATATCTACTATTTGGGAACAGTTAACCGGGGATTAGGTGTGGAAACTTACAACCAATTTGCTCCAGCCCTTTTGTAATTACAGAGGTTAGGGGTCACAATTTCTGGCCTACGTATAATGAATGGAATATACAGTATACCATAGTAACTAATTCGCATCAACACTACGACCCTACAAACATATTGATACAGTCTTATTGTTCTGTATATTTGTGTCTTACTTGGTGCATGGAAGGAGACAAAAGGTGAGGTTGTTTATGGCAGGTGTCCAAAAGTCAAATTCATAATAAATCTTAAGGGGGTAGTGCTTGTTTTTTGGTATGTATATTCATTTATTATAATTATTATTATTATTATGTATTTTGTTTAGCTTCCTCGCTAGACCACCATCAAGATTGAAAAAAACACCCCTTATACCCCCTTTCAAGATACATTTGTACATTTTTCGGTAGAAAAAGCTCCCGGCCAAAGGCCAGTTCCATCTAAAATTACAGGCTCGCTATCGCTCGCCAGGAAAAGATCGACACCTAAATGGCCCGAAAGGTCTTAACATTGACAAAGAAATGGGGCGAATGGTCTCAAAATCACCAAGCTAACAGAACGAACGTCTTAAAAATCTCAAAACTAATTTGCTAAACATGAGGGTAAACGGGGTCATGAAAACGTGACTACCTCCCCCTTAATACAAATGCTGATACATATTGAGTTTGAAGGAAGGAGGAAAACATGTCTGGGGAGGTGAGTTCCGGGGGGCGGGGTGTGGGTGGGTGGGGTGAGTGTGGGCGTCAGGGGTGAGTGTGGGGGTGTGGGAAGGTGTGTGGGTAAGGAGGTGAGTTCCGAGGGGCGGTGTTTGGGTGGGGGTGAGTGTGGGTGTGGGATGGTGTGCGGATAGGGAGGTGAGTTCCTGGGGGCGGTGTGTGGGTGTGGGTTAGTGTGGGTGTGGGAAGGTGTGCGGGTAGGTAGGTGAGTTCAAGGGTGCGGTGTGTGGGTGGGGGTGATTGTGGGCGTGTGGGGTCAGTGTGGGTGTAGGAAGGTGTTCGGGTAGGGAGGTGAGTTCGGGGGGCGGGCTGGGGGTGAGTGTGGGTGTGGGGTGAGTGTGGGTGTGAGAAGGTGTGTGGCTTGGGAGGGGAGTTCCAGGGGGCGGTGTGTGGGTGTGAAGGTGTGTGTGGGGAGGTGCGTGGATAGGGAGGTGTGTTCTGGAGGGCTGTGTGTCTGGGTGTGGGAGTGTGTCCATAAGAGAGAGAGAGAGAGAGAGAGTGTGTGTGATTTATACATTCACAAATTGATTAGTGAATATTGATAGCACCACAGTAATCATATTATCGAATTCAAGTAAACTATTAGACCTTGATCGGAGTGTACAGCCTTACGAGCATTAACCCTTTGAGTACCAGCGACGTGTGTTATATCTTATCCTAGCTATATTTAGACGATAGTATGCAGCTTAAGAAGGTTCTGTGGTAGTTAAAAAGGTTGGTTGAAATAGTTTGAAGCCATATTATTGCTAGAGGTCGTTCATCAGCTGAATAAAATCGTAAACTCATTGCCAGAATATAATTAAAAGGATGTCACTGGTACTGAACGGGTTAATAAGGTTATGTCCATTTGAATCCGTATCGAACCCAAACGAGACCATGCAATGCCTTTTAATATATCATATGTTTCAAAACTTGGTTTTAAAGGTTAACAGATTGAAAGGTGTGTAGCGTTATTAATGCTCATGATTGGACACTGTATGACACTATTATGACTTATAACTAAACCGAGATCTGCGTATACCAAACAATAAATAGAGTACAAGATTAAAAAACAGTCTGGGATGACTTCGAGTTTAGCTCAGGAGTAGTGTATGCTTTAAGTGTATACTTTGACTAAGTCATGGCTCTTTCTGACGCTTCGAACTGTTTAGATGAACCATTGGTGATGGGCTGGTCTATCAGAGTGAGAACTGAGCGTTCTCTGCCATACCCATAGCCTACTTTGACTGTTCCTTTTACTTATATATTTTCTAGATCTCAAGTGACGGCGTCTTTTTCGTGGATTGACCTCCCTACTGCAACCTAGAGGTTGGCAGATTGGGAGCCAAAGCGTCACATTTTTCCTTTGCCCCTCAACTTTTCCTTCATAATTGCTGAGGGGCACAGGGCCTTGGGTGGGACTTAAGTTTCCCGGGCGTTTCCGCACCTTCCTCAGCTCCCCGCCTTAGAGTGGCTTCGGTCACCTGGGCTTTATTAGTGGTAAGCAGGGAGGGTTCTGTGGGTGCGCTTGGTTATAGCCTTGGCCTTGCTCGGGACCTTGGGGCTGCTCGGCCAGACATCCTGGGGAACAGCAACAACAACAACAACAACCTTCGAACTTCATATTATGCTAGGTAAAGAAGGAAATGGAAGATTTGATTCAGTCCGAAATAGCTTGGTCTCGGAACTGTTCGAGATTAATCTGTATTACATAGTCATGAGCATTAATAGCTACACACCTAATGCTCGGTAATGTTTACAGAATCTGTGGTTAACACTGAATTGACCAATCATAGTACAAGGCGGGGAATACTATGAATTGATAGGTACCCTCTCGTTTTCTGTGATCGTGCTTCCATCTCTCGTGTGCGCTGACCACTACTATCACACTATTATATTATGGACCCTGATCAGAACTGTGACATCACTTCGTCTCCTCCTTACTTTGGCGGTAACTTCGTGATTTATTTAATTGTTTTTGGTTAGCGTTCACATATCTTCAGTTCTTTAATGTTCAGTATGGGTAGCTAAGCGTGGGTGTTCTACTTACCATTTCTCCTCTCCTTTAGCATCTAATTACTTGTCTTACACCACGTCTCATTAATTTGAGGCATTACTTTATGTAAATGGTATTTATTAACATGCATAACTTTCTGTAAATGTATTATCAAGTCACAATTAACATAGGACTGACGACCGGTAACTTGTGTTGATTCCTCTCCTAGTAACTGCGAACTATCCAGTGTTTTCAACCTTTCTAAAAGGCCGACTTGTCGAATAGTAATATTTAAAATACTTCCTATATTCATTCACATGTTATAAAATCATAATGGCAGAATCATATAAATCTTGTAGACTAGAATTAATACAAATCGTGGATAGTATGTAAAGACAAAAAAATATGCAATCAAGTGTAAAATAGAAAATGGGATATCTGACAAGGTGTGGAGTTAGAAGACCCGGGCTAGTTTGTTTTGCCTCATTTATCCCTGTTATAGTGTTGTATCGTTCTTTATCATCTCATTAATCCCTGTTATCGTGCCTTATCGTCCGTTATCATCGAGACTTGGGGTGCAAGGGTGTAAGGTAAGTCTCGTGATGAAACAATTTAGAGAACATAGACAAGGATACATACTGAAACCTTGTAAAAATGTAATCTACTAGAGGCAGCCATAACCTAAAAAAAATCCTGGGATTGCAACAAATTTGAATTACTGTATAATAATGAAAACTACCTAAAACCAAAAAGAAAACCCATGGGAAAATTTGTGGCAGTTTCGATAATGTTTTCCGTTTGTGTAGTTTTTTCTTCTCCTCAACTACATGTCCTCAAACCATAATACCTCGCGCAAAAAAGAGAGTAGTTATCAAATTATATATATATATATATATATATATATATATATATATATATATATATATATATATATATATATATAATAATGCAGAGTAATGGACAGGTACAGTACTTGGGAAACAAATAACTGGTATAAATGTCACAGGAAGTTTAGCGACCACAGGAAATTAATGTCATGAAGAAATGACAAATACAATTGTATTTACTTACTTTTTACACAAGACGAAATATCTTTTATCATGGGTAATGTTATGTTATGATACGTGTGCTATATTATGGTATTGTGTGCATAATTAAATAATGTCGTCTATCCTTTAACTCCTTGCTCTCTCTCTCTCTCTCTCTCTCTCTCTCTCTCTCTCTCTCTCTCTCTCTCTCTCTATATATATATATATATATATATATATATATATATATATATATATATATAGTTGTAATCATGAAGGTTGAGACCATACCGTATACAAAGAACACCCACACCCACACCCACACCCACACCCACCCCCACACCCACACCCACACCCACAGGTAAATATAATCTAGTTATGATGTAAGACTTGTAAGATTCGTATATACGGTATATATTTATTCCTACCTGTCCTTCCTCTGAATCACTACCCCCTCACACTATCACCCCCCCCCCCCATCTGTTGAACTCTGTGTGATTCAACTTCAACCTTTTCACTTATTTTCCTTACCTCCCTCCACCTCTCTCTCTCTCTCTCTCTCTCTCTCTCTCTCTCTCTCTCTCTCTCTCTCTCTCTCTCTCTCTCTCTCTCTTTTTAAGATCTGTTCTACCTGCAACAAACTTTCCTTAGAAGTTGTAAGCAGTTTTCAGTAGAGCAGTTCAAGAAGAGAGTAGATAGTACAGTATTTTGTGCACTCTGTAATAAGTGTAGTGTACTCAAGATGTACTACACAATCTCTCTCCGTTCATTTCGAGTATCTCACCGGAATGGACAGCAAGGTCTCTGAGATACTAACTATTCCTTGTAACTCTCTTTACCCCCCCGTTTTACTCCTGTCCTTCCTCAAACTGTTGCCTCAGATCATAGGTCACACACACACACATACACACATATACACACACATACACACACATTCTCTCTCTCTCTCTCTCTTTTCTTACCTCCCCTGTCTCACTCCTGCCCTTCCTCAAACTGTTGCTTGAGATGATAGGTCACACACTTGTACACGCACACATGCAACCATACGCGCACTCTATTACAAACACATGTGCTATATCTCTTACACACACACACACTCACGCTATTTTGCTTACACACACACAGACACACACTCACTCTATTTCGCTTACACACACACACACACACACACACACATTAAATTTTGGCATATTCCTGCCCAGCTATAAGTAGTTCACTATCGACCAATCTAATTACACGCGGGGAAACGGTTGCAAAATTATTGGTAAATATTTTAACTCACACGAATCTAAGAATTTCTTCTTCAATCGAGTTGTCAATTTGTGGAATGGGCTTCCTCGAGACGTTATAGACTGCATCACCGTTGATTCATTTAAACTTCGCCTAGACAAATATCTCGCATCAAACCCGCGACTGACTGCGTTTGTAAACGAATAACTTTATTTTATCCTCCCCTCAGTTACTAACCCATCTGTCCCCTACTAACTTCCTGATCCTGCCACGGACATTAGTTCCAGGGCAGTAGCTCCCTTTCCAATGTTCCCTTACCCACTCTAAACCACTGTTTGGACACTTGATCCTCAGTGTTTTGGAAGACAAGCAGCCTAGAAGGGTCACTAGACCTGTTGTTGCTTGATTTCCTTTGTACTCCTTTGTACTTTGTACACACACACACACACACTCATTCATATTCAACACTCAGCCAATTCCGTTTTCCCGAGGTTGAAATACATTGTTAAAGGTTGGGCGGATAAAGGAACCATGGGCCAGCATGACAACAACAATAATATCATTGTTAAAGGTTGGGCGGATAAAGGAACCATGGGCCAGCATGACAACAACAATAATATCATTGTTAAAGGTTGGGCGGATAAAGGAACCATGGGCCAGCATGACAACAACAATAATATCATTGTTAAAGGTTGGGCGGATAAAGGAACCATGGGCCAGCATGACAACAACAATAATATCATTTTATGGCACCGTATTATTGTTGCCGTATTTTGTGGTACCTTATTTAGAGGTACCGTATTTCGTGGTAATTTGTTAATTAATATATATTTTGTGTACTTATTCATGTATTTTGTATGCATCTACAGTTTCCTTCCAAGACCTCTATCAAGCTTAAACAATACCTCCAAGATCTTCCTTTGAGATATATTTGTACATTTTTCGGTAGACATATGTCAAAAACCGGTTCATCTTAATTGCAGACTCGCTGTCGCACGCCAGTATACAATCGACACTTAAATGGCAGGAAAGGTCTTAGCATTGACAAAGAATAGGGTCGAAAGGTCTTAAAATCTCAAAACTAATGGGGCTAAGCATGAGGGACAAGTGGGTTCAGAAAGAAACAAAAACCCCGCCTTAAGTTATGCTAGTTAATTTAGATAAAGCTAGGATATTAGGTGGGGTTGAATTCACGCGTTATTCTCACTAACACCATACACCTCATATACGCCAGCTATTGTTCCCAGTTAGTATATCATATTTGTGTGTGTGTGCGTGTGTGTGTGTGTGTGTGTGTGGGTGTGTGTTTTGTATGCGCATGTGTGTGTGTTGTGTGATGAGCGTGTAGCTGTGTATATATGTGCGTGTGTTTGTATGCGTGTGTTTTGTATGATTACATGTGTGTGTGTATGTGTGTGTGTGTGTGTTTTGAGTTAAGTGAGTGCGTGTGTATGAGTGTGTGCGTTGTTTGCAAAGGGACAGAATGCAAGGTGACCTTTGCCTTCCAAAACTCAGTCGTGATAAATTTCATACAAAATGTTGGGACGCACTGCATTTTGAAAAATATATTGGAAGGTGGATAAGATGGTGTAGTCCAGTGTGTGTGTGTGTGTGTGTGTGTGTGTGTGTGTGTACGAGTTATTGAGTGCGTGTGATATATATACAGTATATATAGAGAGAGAGAGAGAGATGATTTACTTGATATGTATAATATGATACGCTCGAGGTACATTATAAAGTCACATGCAGACGGACCAGGAAGGAACTGGAGACCACTACCCCTTCTCTCTTTCTCTCTCTCTCTCTCTCATATATATATATATATGTATATATATATATATATATATATATATATATATATATACTGTATATATATATCTCTCTCTCTCATATATATATATATATATATATACATATATATATATATATATATACATATATATACAGTGTATATATATGATGTATATACAAAATAGTTCATAATATGTTACCCATACACAGACTGCACAGATCTATCGGCCCCTACTAGAGAGAGAGAGAGAGAGAGAGAGAGAGAGAGAGAGAGAGAGAGAGAGAGAGAGAGAGAGAGAGAGAGAGGGGGGGGGGGGGGGGGGAGACGAGAAGCTATGACCTCTTCACCTTTCACCGTCGTCTCAACTTCACTTCCGTTTAGCTGGGGCAATTCACACACACACACACACACGCACACACACGCACACACACACGCACACACACGCACACACACACACACGCACCGGCACACACAAACACAAGATGAAATAATCCGGCAAAAACGACCACACACACACGCACATATATATACACACACACACGAAGCGAAGAGACACCTAAAATTAAACTATAACAATGTCGTCACCCACTATATTCTGCTTCACCTCCTGTACAGCCAAGAACATATATAGCGACACACCCATTTGAATTAATATGGAACACACACGAGACAATACAATGTTTTACCCCAGATGTCTTAGAACTTGCCATTAAAGTATAAAGATTCGAATTGGTGACACTTTATATATGCTGAGAAGTGTACCTTTTCCTTGGATGAGTTCTCGAAAAGGGGCCCCAGTCCTGACGCTATTCTACTGTATACTTACAGTGTGTTGGCTTAACAATCCAGAAGGGTTCATAGCCTTCGAAGTCCTACTTTAAGGTGTCAGTGGTTATCTTTTGGCGGTCTATTTATTTATATATTTAAAACAAAACAATCTATTAGACTCCCCTACCAGATTAATTTGTACATTTTTCGGTAGAAAAATGTCACGGCCGAAGTCCGGTTCCTCCACAATTACAGGCTAGCTGTTGGTCGCCAGGAAAAACAAATCGACACCTAAAGGGCTCGAAAGGTCTAAATATTGACAAAGAAATGAGGCGAAAGGTATTAAACAAATCGACAAACTAATGGGGCAAACGTCTTAGAATTTCAACACTAATGGTGATAAGTATGAGGAAGAAAAGTGACCAGAAAAACGGCCCAGCTCTCCTTAACTAACTAACCTGCCTCTGTCCAAACCCTGAAGCAAATCTAACTTACCTTCACCATTCGTTCTCTCTCCTCCCTCCTCTCCCCCTTCCTCCCATCTCCTTCTTTCCATTTCTCCTCTCCATCACTCTTCCCCTTCCTTCCATCCCTCCTCTCCTTTCTTCCATTCCTCCTATCTCCTTCCTTCCATCTCTCCTCCCCTTCTTTCCATCCCTCCTCTCCTTCCTTCAATCCCTCATCTCCCCTTCCTTCCATCCCTTTTCTCACCTCCCTCCCACCCCTCCTCCTCCCTCCCCTCCCTCCTCCCCTACACCCAGCCCACCACTTTTTGCCAAGCCCGTGAGAATATAAACATTACCCGTATCCCTCGGCATGTTGTTTAGGGCGTGGCTGGAAGAATGGAGGGGTGGTGGGGTTAAGGGTTTTGATGGTTTTGTAATTTAAAACAAAACTTGTACCTCTTCAACCCCCTTAAAGCTAAATTAATCGCCTCCCCAGACCTCCATCAAACTAAAATAAAATAACAATAATTTGAAAAATAGATAGATAAGTAAAGAAATTAATTATATAACGTCACCCAGACATCCCATCAATCTAAATTTATACATTTATTGGTAGAATTGTTTTCTCGGTCGGAGGTTGGTTTCTCTTAATTGCAGAGGAAAACACCTGCATGGGACGAAACCTCTTAAAATCTGTATCTCCCTCCAGTCCTTCCTCTCCTTCACTATATCCAACCCTCCATTTTTTTGTCGTGCCCGTGAGCATATAAACATTACCCACCTCCCCCATGGTCAGGTTGGTTAGGGTGTGGCTGGAAGGATGAACGGGTGGGGCTGGATTTCATGTAGGGGTCCATAGGGAGAGCTGCCCCCCAATCCCAGATAATCTAACGTATTCCAATAAGATGGTCTGATTGTATTATCATCGTGGCTACTAGACGAGCTTATTCAGCTTAGGACGGACCTTTAGGAATTAAAGAGGTACAGACTTTCAATTCGACAATTCAGACAGGTCACACCGAAACTGAACTAAAATCATCTAAATTTTAGCTAAATTATACACAAATTGGCGTTTTCTGTTTAGAAGGGTTAAAACTAGCAAATAATATATTTGATGGTCATGTAACGCCACTAATAATGTGAATGGCATTATTTAGATAATTTACATGCGCTTCTGATAACACTTGAATCGAACACTAAATTTGTCTTGCATGTGGCAGAATACGAATATCTCTCTCTCTCTCTCTCTCTCTCTCTCTCTCTCTCTCTCTCTCGCTCTCGTGTTTATACTAGTCGCCCATCGATATTCCCAGTTTCTATGAAGGATATTTTCCCCACTATCTCGAACAGGTTTCTGACGTCACGGGCTTACGCAAACACAGCCAAATGTGTGGATATTCGTACTATTGGTTTTTTGGTTGTACAGTTACCCACACAAGTTCTGTTCCTCTCTGTGATCTTATACATAAACAACATAATACCCATGATTGAATTACGAGTGTAGTTTCTTATGCAGTGGTTAACTCATCCGATTAGTCAATTGATAATTATATTAAACCAGCCTCGCAATTCATTCACACTAATTATACTTTGATGCATAAGATCACGCCGAGGAACAGAACTTATGTGGGCAACTGGTCCTGGACTGGGTGATTGTTCTGTAGCCCCTTCGCCCTCATGTTTTGTTTTAGTTTGCCCCCTAGCCTTCTATCAGGTTTGAACAAAATAATAAGCACCATCACGACCACCCTTCGAGGTAATTGTGTACATTATTCGGTAGAAAAAGTCCCAGACAAAATCCTGTTCCTACTAAATCACAAGAGCCCTATTCCTTACCAGGAAAATAGACAGCTAAATGGCACGAAATTCATAATATTGGCAAAAAAGTGGGAAGAAAAGCCTTAAAATTGCCAAACTATTGGGGCGAACGTCTTAAGATCTCATAACTAATGGGGCTAAAAATGAGGGAGAAGGGGTCCAGAAAAAACAATTAGCTCCCCTTAACACCTTTGTCTGGTGGTAGCTGCTGTAAACTAAGGTGATACTAACTAGTTCCTTAAGGGGCCCACCTCGTTTAGTTTTGTTTCACTCTCTCCGGGTTGCATTTATTCAGCCCCATTCAGCCGACTGTTTTAAGACGTTTATCCCCATCCAGGTGCAGCGAGCCAGCATTTTTAATAAAATGTTTTTGACAGCAGGCTAAATATGTACATTTTTCGATAGAAACATGTCTCCGGTGAAGCCGGAATTCTTCATACAATGCTGGCTCGCTATCGCTCTCCAGGAAGAAATCGACACCTGAATGGGGATAAACGTCTTAAAACAGTAGGCTGAATGGGTCCAAATGGATACAACCCAGAGAAAGAGAGAACAGGAGAAAATATAAAGCAGGTGACCCCCCTTCATGATATTGCCGAGAGACACACATAGAATATAAAGCAGGTGACCCCCCTTAATGATATTGCCGAGAGACACACATAAAATATAAAGCAGGTGACCCCCCTTAATGATATTGCCGAGAGACACACATAAAATATAAAGCAGGTGACCCCCCTTAATAATATTGCCGAGAGACACACATAAAATATAAAGCAGGTGACCCCCCTTAATAATATTGCCGAGAGACACACATAAAATATAAAGCAGGTGACCCCCCTTAATGATATTGCCGAGAGACACACATAAAATATAAAGCAGGTGACCCCCCTTAATAATATTGCCGAGAGACACACATAAAATATAAAGCAGGTGACCCCCCTTAATAATATTGCCGAGAGACACACATCAAATATAAAGCAGGTGACCCCCCTTAATGATATTGCCGAGAGACACACATAAAATATAAAGCAGGTGACCCCCCTTAATAATATAAAGCAGGTGACCCCCTTTAATGATATTGCCGAGAGACACACATAAACTGAGCCCCCCCTCTCCCTCCTCTAAAATACACACTTCACCATCACGCACGAATGAACAGCTAATTATATATAGCCTACTAATTATATATACTAATTATATAAAGCCTACTAATTATATGGACTTGAGCTTTGTCTGCAAGTGTAATAATAATAATAATAATAAACGGTTTATTAAAGAATGGCAGCCTCATGAGCTGAAAATACACATTTTACAATTTAGTGGATGAACATGAGAGAGAGAGAGAGAGAGAGAGAGAGAGAGAGAGAGAGAGAGAGAGAGAGAGAGAGAGAGAGAGAGAAGAGAGAGAGAGAGAGAGATAGGAGAGAGAGAGGGAGAGAGAGAGAGAGAGAGAGAGAGAGATAGAGGAGAGGGAGGAGGAGAGAGAGATCGAGAAGAGAGAGAGAGAGAGAGAGAGAGAGAGAGAGAGAGAGAGAGAGAGAGAGAGAGAGAGAGAGAGAGAGAGAGAGAGAGAGTCTGTAAGTGCGTATATGTTTGGTCCGTGATAGTATTATGTCTGTGTCCATATCTATTTATGTGTGTGTGTTTGTGTTACTATGTGTGTGTGTGAACCTGTTTGCCTATCGTGAGGGAAAGTAGGATTCCCTCCCAAGCCTTTTATATTTATCCCTTCTCTCTCTCTCTCTCTCTCTCTCTCTCTCTCTCTCTCTCTCTCTCTCTCTCTCTCTCTCTCTCTCTCTCTCTCTCTCTCTCTCTCTCTCTCTCTCTCTCTCTCTCTCTCATTGATCATATTTTTTTCTGGAACTCTTCTTATCTTAGTAGCATTGTGTGTTCATCGTATAATATGTCCTTTTCACTCCTCTCTCTCTCTCTCTCTCTCTCTCTCTCTCTCTCTCTCTCTCTCTCTCTCTCTCAGTCCATATCAATATATATATATATTTCACCCTCACACATACACACACATCATCATAATCACACCCCTCTACAGGTATTTATTCCCAAACCAGTATTCTTTTCTCTGTATTTATCTTTGTTTCAGTGACTATAATATTTCCCTTCCCCCTCCCCCTTTCCTCTGTCTTATGTTGCAACGCCTACTTTGCAATATATATGTCTGTTGCTATTCTTCTTGCTGGGGTTGCATAAGTTGGTATATCCACGCGTGACTTCTTATGCAGAGGAGTTTGTTTAGTATAAGCTCTCTCTCTCTCTCTCTCTCTCTCTCTCTCTCTCTCTCTCTCTCTCTCTCTCTCTCTCTCTCTCTCTCTCTCTCTCCTCTCTCTCTCTCTCTCTCTCTCTCTCTCTCTCTCTCTCTCTCTCTCTCTCTCTCTCTCTCTCTCTCTCTCTCTCTCTCTCTCTCTCTCTATTTTACCTTTGTTATATTATTCTTCAAGTACGCTTCTATGTGTTCTGCGTCTATTTAAATTTCTCCATCTATTTATCTACCGTACGCTTCCGTCTCTCTCTCTCTCTCTCTCTTATATTCCGACACACACCCTCTCCCATGCATATATTCCAGTCTATGTACTAGGCCCAGATTCCAAGAGCGATAGTGTCTCTGAAAGATGATGGAACCACATGAATAAAATATAAAGATACTGATATTCTCACATTGTCACCGTCTCCAGGATTTTTTTTGTTCTTTATATTGTTGTGAAATTGGCTTGGTGTACAGTTTCAGAGATGTGAACCTGGTACAAAGAGTGTAGAGTATAACCTCATGCATTATTTTTGTTCTCTGTAACTTTGAAGAAATAGACTTTCAATTTTGCTATCGAAATACTTACAAATTTACCTTGAAGGGGGTCTGGGTGGGCATTTAATTAGTTTGTAACCACCTAAGTGACCAACATAATCTATCTTCAGTCTAGTTTTCGATTCCAATGTGAAAGATCCTCAAATGATTACGGAAAACAAAACTTGCTTATCGAAATTGCCGGAAGAAGCGCTCGTGTGACACTGGCTTTGTATTCAGTATGAATAGGCAATCTGAGTAGCCGAGTTATGTACAGTATATGTGAGTATTGAGTGTATGAGCCATTGTATAGGTGAGTCATTGGGTGAGTGGCTAGATGGGTGTGTGTGGGTGAGGTTTTATATGTTTTATTTTTATTTTGCTAATTATAAAGATTGAGTCAGCAGTGTAAATGGGTAAGGGGTGTACATGAGTCAGGAATGCGTTAGTGAGGTAGGCATTGATGTGTGTGTGTGTGTGTGTGTGTGTGTGTGTGTGTGTGTGTGTGTGTGTGTGTGTGTGTGTGTGTGTGTGTGTGTGTGTGTGTGGTAGGTATTATATGTGTGAATGTGTGTGTTTGTATGTGAACCAGGTATTGTATGTATGAATGTGTGTCTTCAGGTGTGTTTACTACTACTGCTACTAATAACAAACAATCATAATTATAGTAATAATACTAATAATAATAAGAATACAAATAATATATATAAATTAATATATATAATTAATACTAATAAACGGTTTATTGATAATTGCAGCCGTAGCCTAGAAATGTATGGCAGAACAGTTTCCAGATTAACTCTTTTAACTTGCTGTATATTAAGGACCAAAGCAAGAGATTGCATGCGAGCTAGTTGTATATTATTGCATGCGAGCTAGTTGTATATTATTGCATGCGAGCTAGTTGTATATTGCATGCGAGCTAGTTGTATATTATTACATGCGAGCTAGTTGTATATTATTGCATGCGAGCTAGTTGTATATTATTGCATGCGAGCTAGTTGTATATTATTGCATGCGAGCTAGTTGTATATTGCATGCGAGCTAGTTGTATATTATTGCATGCGAGCTAGTTGTATATTATTGCATGCGAGCTAGTTGTATATTATTGCATGCGAGCTAGTTGTATATTGCATGCGAGCTAGTTGTATATCATTGCATGCGAGCTAGTTGTATATTGCATGCGAGCTAGTTGTATATTATTGCATGCGAGCTAGTTGTATATTGCATGCGAGCTAGTTGTATATCATTGCATGCGAGCTAGATGTATATTGCATGTGAGCTAGTTGTATATTATTGCATGCGAGCTAGTTGTATATCATTGCATGCGAGATAGTTGTATATTGCATGCGAGCTAGTTGTATATCATTGCATGCGAGCTAGTTGTATATTGCATGCGAGCTAGTTGTATATCATTGCATGCGAGCTAGTTGTATATTATTGCATGCGAGCTAGTTGTATATCATTGCATGCGAGCTAGTTGTATATCATTGCATGCGAGCTAGTTGTATATTGCATGCGAGCTAGTTGTATATCATTGCATGCGAGCTAGTTGTATATTATTGCATGCGAGCTAGTTGTATATCATTGCATGCGAGCTAGTTGTATATTATTGCATGCGAGCTAGTTGTATATTATTACATGCGAGATAGTTGTATATTATTGCATGCGAGCTAGTTGTATATTATTGCATGCGAGCTAGTTGTATATTATTGCATGCGAGCTAGTTGTATATTATTACATGCGAGCTAGTTGTATATCATTGCATGCGAGCTAGATGTATATTGCATGTGAGCTAGTTGTATATTATTGCATGCGAGCTAGTTGTATATCATTGCATGCGAGCTAGTTGTATATTATTGCATGCGAGCTAGTTGTATATCATTGCATGCGAGCTAGTTGTATATTATTGCATGCGAGCTAGTTGTATATCATTGCATGCGAGCTAGTTGTATATTATTACATGCGAGCTAGTTGTATATTATTGCATGCGAGCTAGTTGTATATCATTGCATGCGAGCTAGTTGTATATTATTGCATGCGAGCTAGTTGTATATTATTGCATGCGAGCTAGTTGTATATTATTGCATGCGAGCTAGTTGTATATTATTACATGCGAGCTAGTTGTATATTATTGCATGCGAGCTAGTTGTATATTATTGCATGCGAGCTAGTTGTATATTATTGCATGCGAGCTAGTTGTATATTATTGCATGCGAGCTAGTTGTATATTATTACATGCGAGCTAGTTGTATATTATTGCATGCGAGCTAGTTGTATATTATTGCATGCGAGCTAGTTGTATATTATTGCATGCGAGCTAGTTGTATATTATTGCATGCGAGCTAGTTGTATATTATTACATGCGAGCTAGTTGTATATTATTGCATGCGAGCTAGTTGTATATTATTACATGCGAGCTAGTTGTATATCATTGCATGCGAGCTAGTTGTATATTATTGCATGCGAGCTAGTTGTATATTATTTAATAGGTTTGCAGATAGCTTATGAGTTAAAATATGTGTTGTACATTATGAAAAGGTTTGCTGAATGCTGACGAGATAATTTACTATGTTCACTGTTTACCTAGAATAGAGCTGACACATTATGTTTGAATTGTAGTGTGTGTGTGTGTGTGTGTGTGTGTGTGTGTGTGTGTGTGTGTTAATGTGTGTGCAGGTGTGTGTGTGTGTGCAGGTGTGTGTGTGTTAATGTGTGTGCAGGTGTGTGTGTGTGTGTGTGTGTGTGTGTGTGTGTGTGTGTGTGTGTGTGCAGGTGTGTGTGTGTGTGTGTGTGCAGGTGTGTGTGTGTGTGGTATATATGTATATGTATGTTGTGTGGGTGTACCTAAATGAACTCTTTGGGCTGGATGGACTCGTTGATAAGGTGAGTGTGTGTGTGTGTGTGTCTGTGTGTTGTGTGTGTGTATATATGTGTGGTGTGTGTGTGTGTGTGTGTTGTGTGTGTGTATATATGTGTGGTGTGTGTGTGTGTGTCTGTGTGTAGTGTGTGTGTATATATGTGTGGTGTGTGTGTATATGTGTGTGTGTGTGTGTGTGTGTGTCACGTGTTGTCTATGGGTGTTTATATATACCGTATATATATATATATATATATATATATATATATATATATTTATTATGTACTGTATACAGTATTATGCAGGTGTGTGTGTATGTGTGTTGTGTGTGTTTGCCTAAATGAACCCTTTGAACTGGCTGGACTTGTAAGTAAGATGTATAAGTGTGTATGTTTTTATATATACGTGTTGTAAGTAGCCTATGTGTGCCAGGTGTGTATGCAGGTGTGTGTGTATGTGTGTTGTGTGGGTGTGCCTAAATGAACCCTTTGAACTGGCTGGACTTGTAAGTAAGATGTATAAGTGTGTATGTTTTTATATATACGTGTTGTAAGTAGCCTATGTGTGCCAGGTGTGTATGCAGGTGTGTGTGTATGTGTGTTGTGTGGGTGTGCCTAAATGAACCCTTTGAACTGGCTGGACTTGTAAGTAAGATGTATAAGTGTGTATGTTTTTTATATATACGTGTTGTAAGTAGCCTATGTGTGCCAGGTGTGTATGCAGGTGTGTGTGTATGTGTGTTGTGTGGGTGTGCCTAAATGAACCCTTTGAACTGGCTGGACTTGTAAGTAAGATGTATAAGTGTGTATGTTTTTTATATATACGTGTTGTAAGTAGCCTATGTGTGCCAGGTGTGTATGCAGGTGTGTGTGTATGTGTGTTGTGTGGGTGTGCCTAAATGAACCCTTTGAACTGGCTGGACTTGTAAGTAAGATGTATAAGTGTGTATGTTTTTATATATACGTGTTGTAAGTAGCCTATGTGTGCCAGGTGTGCATGCAGGTGTGTGTGTATGTGTGTTGTGTGGGTGTGCCTAAATGAACCCTTTGAACTGGCTGGACTTGTAAGTAAGATGTATAAGTGTGTATGTTTTTATATATACGTGTTGTAAGTAGCCTATGTGTGCCAGGTGTGTATGCAGGTGTGTGTGTATGTGTGTTTGGTGTGGTGTGCCTAAATGAACCCTTTGAACTGGCTGGACTTGTAAGTAAGATGTATAAGTGTGTATGTTTTTATATATACGTGTTGTAAGTAGCCTATGTGTGCCAGGTGTGTATGCAGGTGTGTGTATGTGTGTTGTGTGTGTTTGCCTAAATGAACCCTTTGAACTGGCTGGACTTGTAGTAAGATGTATAAGTGTGTATGTTTTTATATATACGTGTTGTAAGTAGCCTATGTGTGCCAGGTGTGTATGCAGGTGTGTGTGTATGTGTGTTGTGTGGGTGTGCCTAAATGAACCCTTTGAACTGGCTGGACTTGTAAGTAAGATGTATAAGTGTGTATGTTTTTTATATATACGTGTTGTAAGTAGCCTATGTGTGCCAGGTGTGTATGCAGGTGTGTGTGTATGTGTGTTGTGTGTGTTTGCCTAAATGAACCCTTTGAACTGGCTGGACTTGTAAGTAAGATGTATAAGTGTGTATGTTTTTATATATACGTGTTGTAAGTAGCCTATGTGTGCCAGGTGTGTATGCAGGTGTGTGTGTATGTGTGTTGTGTGGGTGTGCCTAAATGAACCCTTTGAACTGGCTGGACTTGTAAGTAAGATGTATAAGTGTGTATGTTTTTATATATACGTGTTGTAAGTAGCCTATGTGTGCCAGGTGTGCATGCAGGTGTGTGTGTATGTGTGTTGTGTGGGTGTGCCTAAATGAACCCTTTGAACTGGCTGGACTTGTAAGTAAGATGTATAAGTGTGTATGTTTTTATATATACGTGTTGTAAGTAGCCTATGTGTGCCAGGTGTGTATGCAGGTGTGTGTGTATGTGTGTTGTGTGGGTGTGCCTAAATGAACCCTTTGAACTGGCTGGACTTGTAAGTAAGATGTATAAGTGTGTATGTTTTATATATACGTGTTGTAAGTAGCCTATGTGTGCCAGGTGTGTATGCAGGTGTGTGTGTATGTGTGTGTCTGTGTGCCTAAATGAACCCTTTGAACTGGCTGGACTTGTAAGTAAGATGTATAAGTGTGTATGTTTTTATATATACGTGTTGTAAGTAGCCTATGTGTGCCAGGTGTGTATGCAGGTGTGTGTGTATGTGTGTTGTGTGGGTGTGCCTAAATGAACCCTTTGAACTGGCTGGACTTGTAAGTAAGATGTATAAGTGTGTATGTTTTATATATACGTGTTGTAAGTAGCCTATGTGTGCCAGGTGTGTATGCAGGTGTGTGTGTATGTGTGTTGTGTGGGTGTGCCTAAATGAACCCTTTGAACTGGCTGGACTTGTAAGTAAGATGTATAAGTGTGTATGTTTTTATATATACGTGTTGTAAGTAGCCTATGTGTGCCAGGTGTGTATGCAGGTGTGTGTGTATGTGTGTTGTGTGTGTTTGCCTAAATGAACCCTTTGAACTGGCTGGACTTGTAAGTAAGATGTATAAGTGTGTATGTTTTTATATATACGTGTTGTAAGTAGCCTATGTGTGCCAGGTGTGTATGCAGGTGTGTGTGTATGTGTGTTGTGTGGGTGTGCCTAAATGAACCCTTTGAACTGGCTGGACTTGTAAGTAAGATGTATAAGTGTGTATGTTTTTATATATACGTGTTGTAAGTAGCCTATGTGTGCCAGGTGTGCATGCAGGTGTGTGTGTATGTGTGTTGTGTGGGTGTGCCTAAATGAACCCTTTGAACTGGCTGGACTTGTAAGTAAGATGTATAAGTGTGTATGTTTTTATATATACGTGTTGTAAGTAGCCTATGTGTGCCAGGTGTGTATGCAGGTGTGTGTGTATGTGTGTTGTGTGGGTGTGCCTAAATGAACCCTTTGAACTGGCTGGACTTGTAAGTAAGATGTATAAGTGTGTATGTTTTTATATATACGTGTTGTAAGTAGCCTATGTGTGTCAGGTGTGTATGCAGGTGTGTGTGTATGTGTGTTGTGTGTGTGTGCCTAAATGAACCCTTTGAACTGGCTGGACTTGTAAGTAAGATGTATAAGTGTGTATGTTTTTATATATACGTGTTGTAAGTAGCCTAGTGTGCCAGGTGTGTATGCAGGTGTGTGGATGTGTGTGTTGTGTGGGTGTGCCTAAATGAACCCTTTGAACTGGCTGGACTTGTAAGTAAGATGTATAAGTGTGTATGTTTTTATATATACGTGTTGTAAGTAGCCTATGTGTGCCAGGTGTGTATGCAGGTGTGTGTGTATGTGTGTTGTGTGGGTTTGCCTAAATGAACCCTTTGAACTGGCTGGACTTGTAAGTAAGATGTATAAGTGTGTATGTTTTATATATACGTGTTGTAAGTAGCCTATGTGTGCCAGGTGTGTATGCAGGTGTGTGTGTATGTGTGTTGTGTGGGTGTGCCTAAATGAACCCTTTGAACTGGCTGGACTTGTAAGTAAGATGTATAAGTGTGTATGTTTTTATATATACGTGTTGTAAGTAGCCTATGTGTGCCAGGTGTGCATGCAGGTGTGTGTGTATGTGTGTTGTGTGGGTGTGCCTAAATGAACCCTTTGAACTGGCTGGACTTGTAAGTAAGATGTATAAGTGTGTATGTTTTTATATATACGTGTTGTAAGTAGCCTATGTGTGCCAGGTGTGTATGCAGGTGTGTGTGTATGTGTGTTGGTGTGGTGTGCCTAAATGAACCCTTTGAACTGGCTGGACTTGTAAGTAAGATGTATAAGTGTGTATGTTTTTATATATACGTGTTGTAAGTAGCCTATGTGTGCCAGGTGTGTATGCAGGTGTGTGTGTATGTGTGTTGTGTGGGTGTGCCTAAATGAACCCTTTGAACTGGCTGGACTTGTAAGTAAGATGTATAAGTGTGTATGTTTTTTTATATATACGTGTTGTAAGTAGCCTATGTGTGCCAGGTGTGTATGCAGGTGTGTGTGTATGTGTGTTGTGTGGGTGTGCCTAAATGAACCCTTTGAACTGGCTGGACTTGTAAGTAAGATGTATAAGTGTGTATGTTTTTATATATACGTGTTGTAAGTAGCCTATGTGTGCCAGGTGTGTATGCAGGTGTGTGTGTATGTGTGTTGTGTGGGTGTGCCTAAATGAACCCTTTGAACTGGCTGGACTTGTAAGTAAGATGTATAAGTGTGTATGTTTTTATATATACGTGTTGTAAGTAGCCTATGTGTGCCAGGTGTGTATGCAGTTCTGTGAGTATCTAAGTTGTGTGGGTGTCCCTAAATGAACCCTTCGAACTGGCTGGACTTGTAAGTAAGATGTATAAGTGTGTATGTTTTATATATACGTGTTGTAAGTAGCCTATGTGTGCCAGGTGTGTATGCAGGTGTGTGTGTATGTGTGTTGTGTGGGTGTGCCTAAATGAACCCTTTGAACTGGCTGGACTTGTAAGTAAGATGTATAAGTGTGTATGTTTTTATATATACGTGTTGTAAGTAGCCTATGTGTGCCAGGTGTGTATGCAGGTGTGTGTGTATGTGTGTTGTGTGGGTGTGCCTAAATGAACCCTTTGAACGGCTGGACTTGTAAGTAAGATGTATAAGTGTGTATGTTTTTATATATACGTGTTGTAAGTAGCCTATGTGTGCCAGGTGTGTATGCAGGTGTGTGTGTATGTGTGTTGTGTGGGTGTGCCTAAATGAACCCTTTGAACTGGCTGGACTTGTAAGTAAGATGTATAAGTGTGTATGTTTTTATATATACGTGTTGTAAGTAGCCTATGTGTGCCAGGTGTGTATGCAGGTGTGTGTGTATGTGTGTTGTGTGGGTGTGCCTAAATGAACCCTTTGAACTGGCTGGACTTGTAAGTAAGATGTATAAGTGTGTATGTTTTTATATATACGTGTTGTAAGTAGCCTATGTGTGCCAGGTGTGTATGCAGGTGTGTGTGTATGTGTGTTGTGTGGGTGTGCCTAAATGAACCCTTTGAACTGGCTGGACTTGTAAGTAAGATGTATAAGTGTGTATGTTTTTATATATACGTGTTGTAAGTAGCCTATGTGTGCCAGGTGTGTATGCAGGTGTGTGTGTATGTGTGTTGTGTGGGTGTGCCTAAATGAACCCTTTGAACTGGCTGGACTTGTAAGTAAGATGTATAAGTGTGTATGTTTTTATATATACGTGTTGTAAGTAGCCTATGTGTGCCAGGTGTGTATGCAGGTGTGTGTGTATGTGTGTTGTGTGGGTGTGCCTAAATGAACCCTTTGAACTGGCTGGACTTGTAAGTAAGATGTATAAGTGTGTATGTTTTTATATATACGTGTTGTAAGTAGCCTATGTGTGTCAGGTGTGTATGCAGGTGTGTGTGTATGTGTGTTGTGTGGGTGTGCCTACATGGACCCTGTGGACTGGATGGACTCGTATGTAAGGTGAAAGTCACTTGTACACCAACAAACCCAAGAGGGGGGTGGGGGGTGGGGGGGGGGGGGATATTAGCTGGATGGCTGGGTCGGTTAAGGGGAGATGGGTCGTTTTTCTGGCTCCTCTCTCCCTCGTGTTTAACCCCATTAGTTTTGACATTTTAAGACGTTCGGCCCATTAGTTTGGCGCTTTGAACACCTTTAGCTCCATTTCGTTGTCCATTTTAAGACCTATAGTGCCATTTATTTTTATTTATTTTTCCTGGCGAGCGATAGCGAGCCTGTAATTATAAGATGAACCGACCTTCGGCAGGGACTTTTTCTGCGGAAATATGTACAAATTTATCTCGAGGGGGGGGGGGGGTCTAGGGGTGTTTTTCTAAGTTTGAGGGAGGTTTAGCGAAGAAACTAAAGACAATATAGGCCTATATGAATCAATGAATTAATAGACCAAAAATACAGCCACTGGCCCCGTAAGGGGAGGTTTTTAGTGTGTTTCCTAGACTTCCATCAAGCTTGAAATTACACCCGATTGACCCCCTTTCAAGATAAATTTGTACATTTTTCGGTAGAAAAATATCCCGGCCGAAGGCCGATTCCTCTTAAATTGCAGGCTCGCTATCGCTCGCCAGGAAAAAATCGACACCTAAATGGGACGAAAGGTCTTAAAAGTGACATAAATTGAGTGAAAGTTCTTAAAATCGCCAAACTAATGGGGCGAACGTCTTAAAATCTCAAAAGCAATGGGGCTAAACATGAGGGAGAAGGGGGTAAAGAAAAAAATTCCTTGAGTGGAAATCTCCCCTTAAAGCTCCGTACACTGTGGTCTGGATATTTGGATGTTATAGGTCGCTGGTTGGGTGGGTTAAAGCTCCGTACACTGTGGTCTGGATATTTGGATGTTATAGGTCGGTGGTTGGGTGGGTTAAAGCTCCGTACACTGTGGTCTGGATATTTGGATGTTATAGGTCGGTGGTTGGGTGGGTTAAAGCTCCGTACACTGTGGTCTGGATATTTGTATGTTTTAGGTCGGTGGTTGGGTGGGTTAAAGCTCCGTACACTGTGGTCTGGATATTTGGATGTTATAGGTCGGTGGTTGGGTGGGTTAAAGCTCCGTACACTGTGGTCTGGATATTTGGATGTTATAGGTCGGTGGTTGGGTGGGTTAAAGCTCCGTACACTGTGGTCTGGGTATTTGGATCTTTGCTAGATGGTTGGGTGGGTTAAAGCTCCGTACACTGTGGTCTGGGTATTTGTATGTTAGGTCGATGGTTGGGTTGGTTAAAGATGATAGAAAGCCACATAATTACAGGTAATAGAAAGACACATACTTACAGGTGATAGAAAGCCACATAATTACAGGTAATAGAAAGACACATACTTACAGGTGATAGAAAGCCACATAATTACAGGTAATAGAAAGACACATACTTACAGGTGATAGAAAGCCACATAATTACAGGTAATAGAAAGACACATGCTTACAGGTGATAGAAAGCCACATAATTACAGGTGATAGAAAGACACATGGTTACAGGGGATATATAGCCACATAATTATATATGATAGAAAGCCACATAATTACAGGTAATAGAAAGACACATGCTTACAGGTGATAGAAAGCCACATAATTATATATGATAGAAAGCCACATAATTACAAGTGATAGACAGCCATATAATTATAGGTGATAGAAAGCCTAACATAATTACAAGTGATAGACAGCCATATAATTATAGGTGATAGAAAGCCTAACATAATTACAAGTGATAGACAGCCATATAATTATAGGTGATATAAAGCCTAACATAATTACAAGTGATAGACAGCCATATAATTATAGGTGATAGAAAGCCTAACATAATTACAAGTGATAGACAGCCATATAATTACAGGTGATAGAAAGCCTGACATAATTACAAGTGATAGACAGCCATATAATTATAGGTGATAGAAAGCCTGACATAATTACAAGTGATAGACAGCCATATAATTATAGGTGATAGAAAGCCTAACATAATTATAGGTGATAGAAAGCCAGACATAATTACAGGTGATAGAAAGCCACTTGGGTCTATAGAGGTCAGCCACTCGCACCAGAATATATAGCTAGTTAGCCACTATAGTCAGCTTATTTCCAGCTGGCGGTAAATTGAATCCTTTACAAACTGATTTATCGATTTTCAATGGCAATGGCAAAATGTCTGTGCATCATAATGATACGATGTTTTCCTAATTAACAACATGTACCGCTACCAAATCATTGAAATATTAAGGAACACCCTGTACTTAACATTAATCCTCCATTACAAACCCCAATGCAATTGAATAATTTAATGAAAGCATAATTATAGTCCTCCCGGGATTCGAACTCGGGACACCACACCCAGAACATAACGGGTAACCATCTAAACCATTACACCACCAACATATCTGATAACTGAAGATGGGGACATGGCAATTTACCGAAACAGACCAGTTTCATACTTTTCCAGTGATCATCGAAAAATCAGTTTCTAAGGGATTCAATTTACTGTCAATTTACGTCGCTGGTACAGAAGGGGTTAAAGATTTATACCGATTTAGCAGCCTATAATAACCTTCCCTCCAGTCAAGTTGCTGATACCAATACCTCACCATCTTATAGCTATAAGTAACACCCCGTTCTTAACATTGATCATCCATTACAAACCCCAATGTACCTGAATAAACTAATGAAAGCATATGGCCCTCCCGGGATTTGAACTCGGGACACCACACCCAGAACATAAGCATCTAATACTAGAGTGGTTCATTCCATAATCTATAGCCAAAGTTATCTCACCAGCGACCAGAACCTTCCTCCATACGCTATGACACCTCACCTCACTTATCTTATAGCTCTCATAGAATACCTCACATCTCGACTAATTAAAGGGTACATCACACAGTACGAGCTAGAGTCACTAGGAGTAGGGGACAATTTGGACTCGCGGGCCTATTCGCGGTGAAAATCGATGACTCCTAGTGACTCTAGCGACTCCTAGCGAGTTCTGTTAGACTCCCACAAGCTCGCGGTGAAAATCGATGACTCCTAGTTATTCTAGCGACTCCTAGTGACTCCTGTTAGACTCCCACTAGCTCGCACTCCTGACTGTGTGATGTACCCTTTATAGCCATCACACCACATACATCTTATAGCAATCTTGGAGTACTTTCTACTACAATCTATTGCTTCTCCACCTCAGTCCTCGTATTGCTATCCTATAATACCTTCTATCACAATCTATAGCCACACCACCTCATCCCTATCAATCCTTCTGTACAGGTGACGTCTTTGTAATTTTATGCTAGCTATATCTAGACGGTTTTGTGCAGTTTGAGAAGGATCTGTTATAGGTAAATTAATTAATTGAGATCAATATCCACTCCACCTAACCTATCTTAAAGGTATCATGGAAGTACAGTAATTTATAAACATTCATGGACCCCCTATGTTTTTCTGTATGCAATTATAACTATCTGAATTGATTTGTGTATGGAACTTCCTTTTCAATAGATAGTATATATAACTTTGTAGTTGATGCATAGACAATGATATTAATTCATTCGTTTCCAGAGATACACTTCTATAATTAGACGTAGGTGAGATCCACGAATTTGTATGAGTAATTGTACCCACCACCATAACCTGCAGCCATCCTTCTTCAGCTATCTTTTCTATTAACCCTTGAGTACAGTGACGTAACTTATTTGTTGATGTTGTCAACATTCTCACCAAGATGGTAATACATATGATTAATTATACAAGTTTATTAGTTTAGGTTGAGGTGAAAGAAAGCCTATATATATATATATATATATATATATATATATATATATACATATACATATATATATATATATATATATATATATATTATAAAATTATAATTTATAGAAAAACACAAGAAGTATTTTTCATTTAGTATGTGTCTTGTGAACTAATAATAATGCCACATACAGCAATATCATCGCTTGTGAAAGAATAATCTCATCCACCAAACGTAACAATACGGATGTTACAATTTACCACAAGGAAAAATATTGCAGAAATATATTATGTAACAGAGCAAATAGCCTATTACAGAAGGAGAGGAAAAAATCAGGAAGTATGAAATGCTGCAAAAACTAGAAATTAATGCTGGGGTTGGGAAGAAGAGAGATCCATATAGTGTGTGTGTGTGTGTGTGTGTGTGTGTGTGTGTGTGTGTGTGTGTGTGTGTGTGTGTGTGTGTGTGTGTGTGTGTGTGTGTGTGAGTGAGTGAGTGAGTGAGTGAGTGAGTGAGTGAGTGAGTGAGTGAGTGAGTGAGTGAGTGAGTGAGTGTGTGAGTGTGTGAGAGAGTGAGTGAGAAGAGTGAGTGAGTGAGTGAGTGAGTGAGTGAGTGAGTGAGTGAGTGAGTGAGTGAGTGAGTGAGTGAGTGAGTGAGTGAGTGAGTGAGTGAGTGAGTGAGTGAGTGAGAGTGAGTGAGTGAGTGAGTGAGTGAGTGAGTGAGTGAGTAGTGAGTGAGTGAGTGAGTGAGTGAGTGAGTGAGTGAGGAGTGAGTGAGGAGTGAGTGAGTGAGGTGAGTGAGTGAGTGAGTGATGTGAGTGAGTGAGGAGTGAGGTGAGTGAAGTGAGTGAGGAGTGGAGTGAGTGAGGAGTGAGTGAGTGAGTGCGTGAGTGAGTGAGTGAGTGGAGTGAGTGAGTGAGTGAGTGAAGTGAGGGAGTGAGTGAGGGAGTGAGTGAGTGAGTGAGTGAGTGTGAGTGTGTGTTATGTGTGTTGTATGTGTATGTGTGTTGTGTGTGTTTGTGTATGTGTTTTTTGTGTGTGTGTGTGTATGTGTGTGTGTGTGTGTGTGTGTGTGTGGGTGTGTGTGTGTGTGTGTGTGTGTGTGTGTGTGTGTGGTGTGTGTGTGTGGTGTGTGTGTGTGTGTGTGTGTGTGTGTGTGTGTATGTGTGGTGTGTGTGTGTGTGGTGTGTGTGTGTGTGGGTGGTGTGTGTGTGTGTGTGTGTGTGTGTGTGTGTGTGTGTGTGTGTGTGTGTGTGTGTGAGAGTGAGTGAGTGAGTGAGTGAACATTTATATAGGTATACATAAAGGCTCGTAAAAAAAAAGTACACAAGAACAAACAAGATAAACTATCTATGGAAAAGAAGCACTGAGAGAGAGAGAGAGAGAGCGCGCGAAGCAGAACAATACAATATGACAAACATTGCATGAATAAAGGCTTGAAAACAAAGACACCATAAATATATAAGAGAAAATGCTGAGAGAGAGAGAGAGAGAGAGAGAGAGAGAGAGAGAAGCTGGTTTAACATTACTGGGTCATCTCCACACACAGCCTTTCTCTTCCATTTCAATTATTTTTCTTGTTCACCTTCCGTATACCTTTTTCGGATTCATTATTTCACCCCCTTAACCCTTTCTCTTTGCACGCTCTACCTCCTCCTTGTTCACCTGTCTTATACCATTACCTGTTTCAATAGACCACTTGCGAGTTTCAGGCTATAAAGAAGTTGGAGTTTTGTTTACATCGATATTTAGCAGAATTACGAGCTAAAATATGGTTGCATTGCCTATAAAATACATATAAACAACTTCAACATACTTTCTATCCATCAAAAAACCAACATTATTATTGCCTTTCTGTTTAATATCGATGTTTACGGCTCTAACTTCCTTATAGCCAAAAACTCGCAAGTGGTCAATTACCTCTTCTTGCTTTCCTTCAACCTATAAATATAAGGAGATGGGTCGGATGGTTGCAAGCCGCGCGTAGTTGCTCGCGTGTTTGGGGCTAGCAACACGTATTATGAAGAGCATGTGTCCATCATAATCACTAACTTGTTCATACTTTTGTCTTTTTAGTTTCCTCAATACGTATCTTGAAGTTTTTTTTTAGTTTCCACAATGCGTATCTTGAAGTCTTTTTTAGTTTCCACAATACGTATCTTGAAGTCTTTTTACATCTTTTCTAAGAGTTGTTGCACCACACCCACCCCACCCAGAACATAAGCATCTAAGCCATTACACCACCAACACAGTATAATAACTCATGATCAATAGGTAGAAATAGTAAGTATTTTAAGGGGAGATGGTTCACTTTTTGGGCGATTTTTGCATGTATTAGTTATTTTTCTAGTTTCTTCCCTAGACCTCCATCAAATTTAAAGAAAACATCCATTAGATCCCCCTTCTAGATTAATTTGTACATTTTTCGGTAGAAAAATTTACCGACCGAAGGCCGGTTCTTCCAACATTACAGGCTCACTATCGTTCGCCAGGGAAACAATCGACACCCAAATAGCACGAAAGGTCTAAATATTGACGAAGAAATAGGGCGAAAGGTCTTCAAATCGACTAACTAATGGGGAAAACATCTTAACATCTGAAAACTGATGGGGCTAAACATGAGGGAGAAAGGGTCAGTGTCCGCTAAGGCCCATATCTAGCCATGAATCAATTGACCACTTGCTATAGTCCATTCACTCTAGGTAGGCAAAAAAGCTTAACCATTAACCTCTATAACTAAAAAAAAATGACTAGTGTAATCAAGCTAGTATTTCTACCATTTGGGAAGAGTCCGTCAGGGAATATAAATGAGGAGAGTCACAGCCAATTTGCTCTATCAATACATACAAATTAGTATGACCAACATCTAACCATCACAAAATCATATAATTGTTGTATCTCTGCTTAAAAATCAATAAATCAATGTATACGGCTCCAACTTCTAATTCGTGATCAATTGGACACAAAAGAGCGGACTTGTGCTCAGTTTGCGGTCGCCACTATCACTGCAATATCAACAATCAACTCAATCGCTACCTAAATTACCACCATCTCCACCACAACTGCCACTATCTCTAACATGACTACCTCAATCACCACCACAACTGCCACAATCACTACCACAACTGTCAACATATCCACCACAACTACCACAAACACCACCACAACTACCACAATCACCACCACAACTGTCAACATATCCACCACAACTACCACAAACACCACCACAACTACCACAAACACCACAATCACCCCCACGACCATAATCATCACCACAACAACCACAATCACCAGCACAACTACAACCACAATCACCATCACAACTACAACCACAATCACCAGCACAACTACCACAAACACCATCAAAATTGCCACAATCACCATAACTACCACAATCACCATCACAACTACCACAATCACCATCACAACTACCACCATCACCACCACAACTACCACCATAACCTCCACAATCACCACCACAACCTCCACAATCACCACCACAACTACCACAATCACCACTCTAACCACGACCACTACAACTACCACAATTACCCCTCTAACTACAACCCCAACTACCACAATCACCCCAACTACCACAATCACTCCCACAACTATCACAATCAACCCAACTCCCACAACTACCACAATCACCCCCCTAACTACCACCAACTTGGATCACTTGTTACCTCAGCGTTGAATTGTTCACTCATTTGTCTATTGTCAACTCTCTCTCTCTCTCTCTCTCTCTTTCTCTTTCTCTCTCTCTCTCTCTCTCTCTCTCTCTCTCTCTCTCTCTCTCTCTCTCTCTCTCTCTCTCTCTCTCTCTCTCTCTCTCTCTCTCTCTCTGTTTACACTAGCCATCACCACGTATATTTTAGTTTACGATAAATAGAAAATATGTGATAAATTTAAGGTGAAAGAAGCGGAGATCACAAGGAAAATAAGAGAAAAAGCTTATACTTCCTCTTAATCTTATTCACACACATACACACAAGCTCTCTCTCTCTCTCTCTCTGTCTGTCTCTCTCTCTCCACCACCACAACGTAACCCCACCATCGCCGTAACCTAACTCGGACAGACAGACAGACGACCACTACTACGTAACGTAACGCGGAAATACAAAGCAAAACGAGAGGCGACCGTATAGAAGAAACAGGAGGAGGAGGAGGAAGGGGAGGAAGAGGGGGAGGAGGGGGAGGACAAAAAATGAGCTACAAACTGGATTCTCCGTTACGCGAGCAGGATTTAGTAAGGGGAGGAAGTGACTTTAATTCAATATAGAGGTGATTACTTGGAGGTCACTAGACGCGGCTTACAGTACAGTCACAGGGGAAAAATTCGTCAACCTTGTGTAGTTTTAGGTAAATACAGTCAGAGTGAGTAGTGTATCATAGATGGATTTTGCTTTCTAAAATGAATATGTAGTGTTTTATTTTCATTGTACTCAAAATTGCATTCATTAATCAGATAATATATATACTATATATTTATTTATATATATATATATATATACCTGTATACTGTATATACTTAACGTTGCAATAAATATAGACAAAATAAACGTGCTCTTCTATCACGTCCTGGTGTTTCTTTTCATTATATATATATATATATATATATATATATATATATATATATATATATATATATATATATATATGAATTGTATATACAGTATATGTATATATAACATAATACTAATTGGATAATGGAATATAATAAAGGTCCACAAAGTTATAAGAACATAAGAACATAAGAAAATGGGAGTCTGCAGAAAGCCACATGTCAGTGACTGTACATTGTTATTATGGGTGGTAGTTGTTCTTTTAATTTATATCTTCTAATAGGGTTCGTATTGATCTTTTATAATAATTCAGACGCCTATGATAATCCGCATTCAATTTAGTTGCCGATAGTGCTGTAAATTGACCGGAAATGTTGCTAAGATATAGTTTGCCGATCAAAACATTATCGTGTGGGTTCGCTCTTATGGGGGTGAGGAAGTGGCTCTAGTTTATATAGAGATGTTTAGTCCGAGGTCAGAAGGTAAACACACTGGGCTTTGGGTGGCAGGAGGGTGGCGCTATTTAAAGGAGTTATTATTGTTACGGGAGTCGAGAGAGATAGACAGAGAGAGAGAGAGAGAGATAGAGATAGAGATAAAGAGATAGATAGATGGAGAGAGGGAGAGAAAGTGAGAGAGAGAGCGAGAGAGAGAAATTTATGAGATAAATGTATCTATGTAAATATGAAAGATAAATAGCAACATTGACGGAAGAATCGCTCGTTTGACCCCGCCTTTAGTACGGGAAGGAAGGAAGTGTGAGCTTATATAATAGGGCTGTTCGCTACGAGGTCACCAGTAATATATTGGTTTATGGGTGGCAGTATTTATAGGCATGTGTTGTCTGTTAGGATATTACATCAACCCCTTCTGTAGCAGTGACGTCCTTTTAACTTTATTCTGGCTACTACTAGACGATTTGATTCAGCTTAAGGGGAGATGGTTCACTTTTTGGGCGATTTTTGCATGCATTCGTTATTTTTCTAGTTTCCTCCCTAGATCTCCATCAAATAAAAAATAAAATAATACATCCATTAGATCCCCCTTCTAGATTAATTTGTAAAAAAAAATCGGTAAAAAAAATTCCCGGCCGAAGGCCGGTTCTTCCAACATTACAGGCTCACTATCGTTCGCCTAAATCGACACCTAAATAGCACGAAAGGTCTAAATATTGACGAAGAAATGGGGAAAAAGGTCTTAAATCGACTAACTAATGGGGCAAACATCTTAACATCTGAAAACTAATGGGGCTAAACATGAGGGAGAACGTGGTCCAGAAAACCGGCCCATACCCCCTTAAAAAGGGGTTTCCAACAATTTAACATGCTGTGAAGGCGATGTCGCTCTTTTCATAATTTTCCGTTTTTTTCTCGTACGAGTTTATGGATTTTTCGCTTTGTAATCAAGAACTACACTGAATACAATTATATGATCTTAAGAGACTGAAATAATATATAGATTTACTTAAGAAGATGCCAGACGATACTTAAGAAGATGCCAGACGACAATTGCCAGAAAAAAATGCCAGAAAAGACGCTCGAGTGATACCGGCTTTAGATGATTTCCGTGCATTCACATACAACAAAATTATGGACGATTTTATGCGTTGTGTATACTCTTTAGCACGAGGAGATAATTGTCATCACACAAACACACACACACACACACACACAGAGCTGATTTTCTTTAGCTTATGATCTACCTCAAGGACTCGGAGGGTAAAATTTATGCTCTCAATAAACCCTCAGAATATCATAGTTCCTTCTTAAACTGTATAAGAACGTCTAATTTTAGCCAGAATGAAAAACAAAAGGGAGTCATCGCACTGAAGGGGTTAAGGTGTGATAATATAGTTACCTGGATTAATTTGTCATTTTGTTTATGCGTGATATTAAACGTTTGACTTGCTTAATAATTTATGGTAATTTATATGGATAATTTAATCCCAACGAAGGGTTGATCATCTTTACAATATAGTTTTAATATTCTTGCATAATGAAAAACTAAAGAAGGATGTATGTTCAAAACGTTCATAATGTATGTATGTTCAAAACGTTCATAATGTATGTATGTTCAAAACGTCCACAATGTATGTAAAGTAGTTAGTATATAATTAGAAGGTAAAATTCAAATGTGTATTGCCATTAAAGCAATTATTAGGTACATAATAATATACAAAAATAATGATCATGA
The DNA here is from genome assembly GCA_032716605.1 of Paralithodes platypus. Taxonomy (NCBI): domain Eukaryota; kingdom Metazoa; phylum Arthropoda; class Malacostraca; order Decapoda; family Lithodidae; genus Paralithodes; species Paralithodes platypus. The sequence goes on along the minus strand of CM064528.1, from coordinate 14,732,436 downwards.
TTATAAAAGGTCAGGATCTGCTAGTGGGTACTTGACAGTAGATCTGATTAAAAACTACAGAACGCAACATTAATTGAAGAAGATAATGTAAACTAAATGTATGAATGCAAATACATAATACTCAATGGCTATGAATGACGATAACATTATAATGATATGTAAATTGTATTGTGCAGTAGTTTGATCGGTAAACGAAGCATCAATATCAGTACAACTGTTTAAGGCGGTTTCACACGAGCGATTTTTCCGTCAATTTGTACGGGCAATTGTTGTCTGGTGGCTTCAAAATACAAGTTCCATAAGCATTAAACTATCTAACATAATCTATCTTCGATCTAGTTTCCGAGTCCAATGCAAAAATATCCCTAAATATCACCAGAAAAAACTTGCTCATGGAAAATTGACGGGAAAAGCGCTCGTGTGACAGTGGCTTTACACAATTTCGAATCAATAAACTTTAAGGGGAGGTATATTTTTTGTTGACCCTATTTCTCCTTCACGTTTAGCCTCATTAGTTTAGAGATTTTAAAACGCGTGCTCCATTAGTTAGACCATTTTAAGACCTTTTGTTAATTTAAGTGTCTAATATTTTCCTGGTTGGCGATCGCGAGCCTGTAATTAATATAAGAGGAACCGGACTTCGGCCTTTACATTTTACTACCAAAAAAATTACAAATTTATCTCGAAGGGGGTTGTCTTGAGGGTAAACTATAAAGCTTGATGAAGGTTTTGAGAGGAAACTAAAGAAAATAA
>CM064528.1:14691683-14726683 GCA_032716605.1 Paralithodes platypus | reverse complement strand
CCACCTCCATTAAGTTTAAACAAATACATTTTCCGGAGGACAAATTCCCTCTTATTAAGTAATAGGCTTAGTATCGCTGGCCAGGAAGAATTCGACACGTAAATGGCACGTAAGGTCTTAAAATTGACAAAGAAATTGGACAATATGGATTATAATCGACAAACTAATGGGGTGAACGTCTTAAAATATCAAAATTAATGGGACTACATATGAGGGAGAAAGGTATTAAAACAAATATTATAGATTATCTTTTCTCATTTGCCTTCTTAAGCTTCTTAAAATCACCTTCTTAATTTCTAAAAAATCCAGTTTTCTAATCTCTCCAAAATCACCTAAAGATAACCCAAATAAAAGGAGAAATAAAGCCTTAGATCATCAAGGGGTAAATTTCGCCCACAAATAAGTTTGCTTCATAGACCTTCATTAAGCTTAAACACACACACACACACACACACACACACACACACACACACACACACACACACACACACACACACACACTTAACTAAGAGAACTGGCATATGAAGAGAAATTAGAGAAATTGAACTTGCCAACTCTAAGGGAAAGAAGAGAAAGAGGGGATATTATTATGATGTATAAATGTGTTAGGGGATTGGAAAGGATAGACAAGAAGGACTTTATCGAACGGGATAAAGGGAACACTAGAGGACATAGTTGCAAGTTAAAGAAAGACAGATGTACAGGAGATATGAAGAAATACGGTTTTCCATATAGAAGTTGTAATATTAATGGAAAAAGTTAGTATTAACTATTGATAATGATATTAAAGATATTGAACTTTGATTTTTGGTTATTATATAAACAAAAAAGTAAGCATTAACTGTTGATAATGATTATTACACCTAAACACAATGAGCATTAACCATTGATAATGGTAAAACAAAGAAATTGAGTATTAATTATTGATAATTATATAAACAAAAAACGTGAACATTAACTATTGAATCAGTTATGTTATTTTTGTGGCTCAAGTGATTTATCAAAGTAGTTCGCCAATATATCATAATTGTCCACGACTGTACCAGCCATTTGTTAACCCTTTGAGGATCATACCGCATATTGACAGTTTAGTCTGGCTAGCATTAGACGATTTTATGTAGCTTAGGAAGGATGTGTGGGAATTCTAAAGGTAAAGGCCACCTCAATTAACATATGTGGGTGGGTCTGGGGTAATTAAAAGGGTAAAGGTTATCTCAATCAACCCTCTGACTTCCACATACTCTTCCTAGTCTGAAGAAAATCGTCTAATAATAGCCATGAAATAGAAAAACAATGCGTCATCGTATCGTGAAAGGGTTAAGTGTTCAGTTGAGTTAATCGGGGGAAAATTGGAGTGCTGTTCCCGGGTAACATAATATGCGGTGGATTCGCGGGAAATTGACAACAGGCCGTTAGCGAAGTAACAATGGACTTGGTGATTTGTGGGCGAAACGTACTGTAGCGTATACCGTTGCGTTCATTATTTCCGTAGCGCTCCGTATCGTTCGCTCCGTTAGGCCGAGGCGTTCGCTACTTGGAGGGTTCCGTTGCAGAGTTATTTTGTGTTATGTCCGTGTCGTTGTGTATGTCTCCTTAATGACGTGTGCTTCATGAGTTGGCGCCCTATCACGAAGTACCGGTACCAGGGAAAAAGAGAGAGAGGGAGGGAGGGAGTACAAAGGAGTACAAAGGAGTACAAAGGAAATCAAGCAACAACAGTTCTAGTGACCCTTCTAGGTTGCAAGAGAGAGAGAGAGAGAGAGTGTGTGGGAGGGGGGAGGGCGGGAGAGGGAGGGAATATAGAAAATAACAGAAGATATATTAAACTGTGTACACAAAGTTGTAAACAAGAAAAACAAAGGTTATAACAAAAATAACAGAGAGAGAGAGAGAGAGAGAGAGAGAGAGAGAGAGAGAGAGAGAGAGAGAGAGAGAGAGAGAGAGAGGGGGGGAGGGGGGGGGCAACAAAGCATGAACACAATAGTTCGTAGAAAATTGATCAAGAATAGAGAAAAAGGAAGAAATTATTAACGAATTAATGAAAATATAGAAAAGATAACCTAATAAAATAGTAGAACTTTAAGATGATATTTCTATTGTTTACTTATTTATTTATATATTTATTTATTTATTTCATTATTCATTATTTTCTTTTTGTTTAATTTCCTCCCTAGACCTTCATCAAGTTTAGAAAGCCACTCTCAATATCCCCACTTCAAGAGAGACTTGCACATTTTCGGGCTCCTAAATTGCTTTCGCTCGCCAGGAAAAAATCGTCATCTAAGCGGCATGGAAGGTCTTAAAATCGCCAAAATAATGAAGTGAATGTCTTAAAATATCAAAACTAACGGGGCTAAGCATGAGGGATAAGGGGGTCCAGAAAACAACACTGCCTTAATGATGGAGTAAACAGAGCATGGAAGATGATATAACGCATATTCCTAACAAATATGATATAGATGTTTGTAAGATAAAGGATATTAAGGGGGCGTTATTTCTGAACCCCCTCCTCCCTCGTGTTTAGCCCCATTAGTTTTGAGATTTTAAGACGTTCGTCCTATTAGTTTGGCGATTGTAAGTACTTTCACCTCATTTGTTTGTGTCAATATTTAGACCTTTCGTGCCATTTAGGCGTCGATTTGTTTTTCCCTGGTGAACGATTGCGAGCCTGTAACATTTTAATACCGACAAATTTACACATATATCATAAGGGGAGGGGATATGGGGTCATGGGTGAGTTTTTTTTGTTATGCTTGATAGATATCTAGGGAGCCAAAACAAAACAAAATGTATAAAATGAATAAATAAAAACACACTTGGGTTGAGTAGGTTAATCAAGGATTATGAGTTGGCACTGATATAGTTGGTATTAATCTAGATGGCACCGGTTGACTTGGCACTGGCTGAGCTGTCCGGGAACCGAAGCCAATGTATAATAAACTAAGAATAACGACAGGAAAGAGTACATGAAGAACATGGCGTGATTGGATAGAGGGAACAATAAAGATACAAACCAAAATTATGACATAGCAATAACAAATAAATAAGTAAATATATATATATAAAGTATATATATATATATATAGCGGTATACATTTATATATATATATATATATATAAACAAATAAATATAATAGAACGTAATAATAGAAATCTGGAAGAAAAAAACTAAATAGAAAACATAAACATTAATACAAATTATAAGGAAGGAAAAGTAACAACAATACGACAAAAGATACTGGACAATAAATCAACACTAAATAGCCTATAATCAAGCAAGAGAAAGGGGAAGGAGAAAATGGATAGATACAGTACAATGTCTGATAAACAACACAGAAACACAATGTGATTAACAATAAATATATATATAGAAGATTAAAAGACCCGGACCCCTAATAAAGAACAGAGAATATGAGAGCAGTACAATATATGATAAACAATAGAGAACCATAATATAATAAACAATAAATAAAAAGAAGATAAAAAGACCGGACCCCTAAGAGAGAGAGAGACAGAGAGAGAGAGACAGAGAAATCGGACCCCTAATAAAGAGAGAAGGGAGTTGGGTGAAGGGGAGACAAATAATGGATCTGAAAAACAATATAATGGGTGTGTTGTTCCACTTCCTTGATATCAGTTGAGGTCACGCTATGGTGGATAACTGGATATGGTAGCGGCACTCCATTATGTTACATATATATATATATATTATATTTAATTTTATATATATATAATTATATAGAGCCATTTCTTTTTAAACAAGACCTTTGTGCCGTTTAGGTGTCGATATTATTTTTATTGCAAAATGTACAAATTAATCTCGAAGGGGATTATTGGGGATGGTTTTTTTTAAAGCTTGGTGGAGGTCTAGGTTGATTAAAAATATAGAAAAAGTATCACTGAAATCTGTAGATTTACTTAAAATTACGCAGTTTACGGGTAAGATTCACGGCGAACCATTGATTTTGACTGTACTATCACCTACAGAAGCAATTGACGAAATTTATCGTAATTTGAGACTGAATATTAAATTAGAGAAAACATTGACTAAAGCATGTGTTTTAAGATAATATTTTAAAACGTTTCATCGGTGTCAGAATTGCTCAATACAGTTTGCATCACATTTAACTGCAGCTTATTGTACAGTTGGCCACATTAGTTTGCATCCACTCCATGAATTTATGTATGGAAGGAAAGATAGTGTGAATGACATGCAAGAATAATTTGCTAATAACCATAAATTGGTCAAATTATCTAATTATTTAACTGCTGCACTAGAAAATACACTTCTCATTCAATCATGCTAATTGTCCTTCCCTACATAATAAACGGAGTGTATGCAAATTAATATGGCCAACTGTACGATACTTTATAATATACTTAACACAGTGAACATTGATTAAAGGAAAACACTAGCTTGGGGTATGCAGCTCGAGGGAAGTTTCAAACTATTGCGTCAGTGTGTTAGATTGGTTCACTAAAAATGCTTACCACTTATCACAGCAGGGAATTGTAGAGCCGAGGTCAGAAATACGTGAACACCTCCTACTGATAAGAACAAGAGAATGTTAACTTGTGAATCTCAATCATTTGTTTGATATAGTTCAAGCGGTGTAGCAATTAATAGGGGATCATCTTTATATTATAGCAAGGAGGAGAGTTTTCCACTTTTAACTCTTCAACTTTGCTCTTTCTTTCCTCCTTTCCTAGGGACCTCTCACCTCTCACCTCCCCATCTTGTCTATTCCCTTCTCAACTTTAACTAGCTTTAAAATGGTTCGTTAGTATATCATAATTGCGTTTCCAATAATCGTTCATAAATACCTGACGACACAACTGTACTGTACATGTGATTAATCTTAAGACTCATGACATAAAACACCGGGATGGCCAGACCAACACCGGAAGACATGATGTAAACAAAGTAGGCAACGTGTCTCCAATGTAAACAATGATCATGGGACTTAACACTTGATGACCCTGCCAGACGTATAACCACAATTGAACCCCTGTTATGAAAGCCATTTTAACTCGACTAAAACGAACAGTTTTACCGGTGAGTTGTGTAAGCTTTAAGTTAAGGGGAGATGGGCCGGTTTTTTGGTCCTCTTTCTTCCTCATGCTTATCCCCATTAGTTTTGAGTTTTTAAGACTTTTGCCCCATTAGTTTGTCGATTTTAAGACCTTTCGCCCCCATTATTTTGTCAATTTTAAGATCTATCGTGCCATTTAGGTGTCGATTTTTTCCTGGCGAGCGATAGCGAGCCTGTAATTAAAAGAGGAACCGCCCTTCGGCCGGGCCATTTTTCTACCGAAATATGTAACAAATTGTCTTGAGGGGGGGGGGGGGTACTAAGTTTGAGAGATGTCTAGCGAGGAAACTAATAAATAAATGAATACATGAACTATTAGACCCAAAGTGCGGCCACTGTCCCCTTAAAGTTATTATGTAATGCGATTTTGGGTTATATATAAATATAATTTTACCGTCGTGGTCATAAGTAATTAAGCATCTCTTAATGATACAAACAGACTGTACGTACAGGTGATCTCTAGCTCACTCATCAAAATTCGTGAACCCCCTGGGGGTGTTTTTCTTTATGCAATTATAACTATTTGGGTTGATTTTGGGATAGAACTTTCTTTTCAGTAAATAGTATATATAATTGTGTAGTTGATGTGTAGATAATCATATTCATAAATTCGTGTTTAGATATATACCGGTACTTCCAAAATTAGAAATAGGTGACGTCCACTAATACCTATGATGGGCTAGAGATGATGGCATCCAAGTACACTCGGTCAAAGACGTATCTGCACCCCTACGCTGCATCTGGTGTGTACAACTCGGTAGGGTTGGCACCTGTGCCTGCAACTATATCCATGTGTCAGAGACAATCTATGCCAGCAACTATATCCATGTGTCAGAGACGATCTTCTCTGACACATAGATATCGTTACAGGCACAGGTACCAACTCTACCGAGCTGTACACACCAGATGATCAGCGTAGTGGTGCAGATACGTTTATGACCGAGTTTACATTTACCCTTATACATGCAGTAGAGACCAGTCATACATGTTACAACATATTCAACTTCACAATGCCCTCGTTTTACCTATCTCTGTAATAAATGAAAAGTGTGTATAATCTTCTAAGTATACACATGTCTACCAAACTGAGTGGTGGGCGAGTCTTAAGGTTGTCTTATCTACAAGATCGAATTTGTGAATCTGCGTTCCGAATGATACCGGTTTCTATATCAGTGTTTGTGTAGCTGTGGGTTGCCATGAGAGATACCAGGGGAAGGCCTACTGAATACTAAACAGGTGATACACGAGTACTTTGGGGTTATTAGGATATTAGGATATTATTATTAGTTAGACACTTTGAGGGGGACCTATAAGACGTTTTGAGGGGGACCTATAAGACGTTTTGAGGGGACCTATAAGACACTTTGAGGGGGACCTATAAGACACTTTGAGGGGGACCTATAAGACACTTTGAGGGGGACCTATAAGACACTTTGAGGGGGATCTATAAGACACTTTGAGGGGGACCTATAAGACACTTTGAGGGGGACCTATAAGACACTTTGAGGGGGACCTATAAGACACTTTGAGGGGGACCTATAAGACACTTTGAGGGGGACCTATAAGACACTTTAAGGGGGACCTATAAGACACTTTGAGGGGGACCTATAAGACACTTTGAGGGGGACCTATAAGACACTTTGAGGGGGATCTATAAGACACTTTGAGGGGGATCAATAAGACACTTTGAGGGGGACCTATAAGACACATTAAGGGGGTCCTATAAGACAGTTTGAGGGGGACCTATAGGACACTTTGAGGGGGACCTATAAGACACTTTAAGGGGGACCTATAAGACACTTTGAGGGGACCTATAAGACACTTTGAGGGGGACCTATAAGACACTTTGAGGGGGATCTATAAGACACTTTGAGGGGGATCAATAAGACACTTTGAGGGGGACCTATAAGACACTTTAAGGGGGTCCTATAAGACAGTTTGAGGGGGACCTATAGGACACTTTGAGGGGGACCTATAAGACACTTTAAGGGGGACCTATAAGACACTCTGAGGGGTACCTATAAGACACTTTGAGGGGGACTTGTAAGACACTTTGAAGAGGACCTGTATGACACTTTAACCCTTTCACGTTTTTATGACGCAGAGGTTGCCAGATTAGCAATAATAAATGGAGTTCTCTCACTCTTATAATTACCTCTCCAAAATTAGTTTTCTGCTCACAGCTAACTCAAAGACAACTGCAGAGGTTGAAGTAACTAAACTAAATGTTTTTAAATACCCCTGATGGTAACAAAGGCTTTAAAGTATCCCCAATAGGCTCAAAATTGCGTCAAGAACGTGAGAGGGTTAAGGGGGACCTGATATACACTTAAAAATAACTTCATTTACTCTTCAAGATATACCTGGAAGACAGCCAATGAAGATCTTGGGAGTAACGCTTAATGGGACATGAACGAAGCTCTTTCAGAAACCATTAAAAGAACAATTTGAGGAGGATTTAAAATGGCAAATGTGGTCCTAGAATGGGTAGTGTCAGAGAGAGAGAGAGAGAGAGAATGTGTGTGTGTGTGTGTGTGTGTGTGTGTGTGTGTGTGAGCGAGTGAGAGAGAAAACTGGATCTGGTAATGAGCAAGGCGATGAATATCATACCGACTTGGAATATGCACCTTTGAGTAAGTATATACTGTAGCTTATCTTAACATTCAATACAATGCAGGAAACATTTAGAACCCTGCATGCTCAAAACTATATATATTTTAAACATGTATGCAAGAAGACATAGCTTTGTTTCTTATAGGCTATTGTCTTGACAATGATAATATGAAATGTGTAATGTGTAGAACATATAGCACATAGTGGGAGATACTCTTAGGTAGCTATAATATAGAAGAAGTGTAGGGAACTGGTTGTAGCGGGATATACTGTATTTTTAGTGTAGGGAAATAATTGATAAGGATGTAGGGAAGAAGGGGTCTGCCGCTTATGGACCAATAATTGATAAGGATGTAGGGAAGAAGGGGTCTGCCGCTTATGGGCCAATAATTGATAAGGATGTAGGGAAGAAGGGGTCTGCCGCTTATGGACCAATAATTGATAAGGATGTAGGGAAGAAGGGGTCTGCCGCTTATGGACCAATAATTGATAAGGATGTAGGGAAGAAGGGGTCTGCCGCTTATGGACCAATAATTGATAAGGATGTAGGGAAGAAGGGGTCTGCCGCTTATGGACCAATAATTGATAAGGATGTAGGGAAGAAGGGGTCTGTAGGAAGAAGGGGTCTGCCGCTTATGGGCCAATAATTGATAAGGATGTAGGGAAGAAGGGGTCTGCCGCTTATGGACCAATAATTGATAAGGATGTAGGAAAGAAGGGGTCTGCCGCTTATGGGCCAATAATTGATAAGGATGTAGGAAAGAAGGGGTCTGCCGCTTATGGACCAATAATTGATAAGGATGTAGGAAAGAAGGGGTCTGCCGCTTATGGGCCAATAATTGATAAGGATGTAGGGAAGAAGGGGTCTGCCGCTTATGGGCCAATAATTGATAAGGATGTAGGAAAGAAGGGGTCTGCCGCTTATGGACCAATAATTGATAAGGATGTAGGAAAGAAGGGGTCTGCCGCTTATGGGCCAATAATTGATAAGGATGTAGGAAAGAAGGGGTCTGCCGCTTATGGGCCAATAGGCATTCTGCAGATTTCCTTTATTCTTATGTTCTTATCTTATTTGCAAGCCAGTTATGTATTTCTAAATTGCTGCCTGCACATGAAAAACACAAATCGTAAAAATAGAAGGTCCCACCCCTTTCCCATTCTTAAGGCCGTGGTGGTCAAGTGGTGAGCATGTGAATCTGAAAGACCCGGGATCGAATCCCTGCCACGGCGGACATTTAGTGGGTGCGGTAGTACGTCCTAGCATGTTTCACATGCTTGCACCCAGTCAGGGGACATCCTGACGACGTATACAGACAAAACACACACGTAGGCGTGTGCATAAACCTTTAACCGTCCTGGTGGTGTAATGGTTAAGGTGGCAAAAATATGTGTGTGATAACCCGGGTTCGAATCCCGGTGGATCATATATACTCTAATTAATTTCATTGGGGGTGTGGTGGTGAGATTAATAAAAATAATAACAAAGTCACTCCAACACCTTCCTCTCTCTCCAACACCCCTTCTCCCCTCTCAACACTCTTCTCTGAGCTATTGCCGATAAAAATGGCATGTTCAGTCCTGTAAAGAATCGTAAGATTCAGAGTCGTAAAGATTCCAGGACGAGCTCATCAGCGGCGGATTCCCAGATCGACCGTGGTGATTGTCACCTAAACATCTACAAAAAAAAAAAAAAAAAAAAGTAAGCCATTTTACATTTACAGAAGAGTAACCATTACTTGCATTACTGCATGTCCACAAACACTTCAGTAATGTAAGCATGTTTCCCTCTATTTTCTTTATACTTTTTTTCCTGCACATGAAACTCTCACAAAATATTGAAACGACTGTTGATGAAGTTGGTGATAAAAGTAAATAACGATGGAAAATATAAGTACGGCAAATACAGAGTGGGATCAATGTGTACCATATGTGAAAAGCCTTGTCGACTCGTTAAGGTCCATGGTATAGTGTTCCTTGATGAGTGGTGTACCCTTAGATGGTATACACACATGATTTATTAAATTACCTGGGTGTAGTTTTTCCTGTTCCGGAGTAGGGTATCCTTTTATATCTGGATGTTTGAGTAGCAGTTTATTTACCCAATATTCATTCTCTATAATTATACTTATCTTATACTTTTCTTTATATTTATATATCTATAGATAAGTATATATCTATTAGTATATCTGAATATATATCAGTTTATCTATGAATATATATAAATATATTCACTAATTAGTATCTAATAAATTGTCTACCGTATCAAAATGTGTGTAATGACCCAAAAATAACACATAACCTGTGTCTAGGTTTTATCATATACCTTGAAACTATTCTTTTTATATAGCGACACTAAGGTAAGTTACACTTAGAATCTATGTGTTTAAGCTGGCGATAAATTGGCTTGTTCCCATAAAAAATATTCAACTATTACAAGGTTATTACCACGAAATATGTTGTTATTTGCGAGAACTTGTCAATAATATGTTGCAGAGACATGGTAGTTGTTATATTTTGTCAATAGTTATCGAGAAATGAGCTGCTAAGGGAGTAATGTTTCCGCCAAGTAAAACATAATCGAGTATAGTCATTACATTCACGAGTGGGAACAATCTACTGGGTTATGCAGCTTGGCATTAATTAACCTTTTCTAGATCCGATAACTCATTTATTTTCTGTTTTATGGCTATTATTAGAAGATATTATTCAGATTAGGAAAGGTGTATGGAAGTCAGAGGGTTAATTGAGATAGTCTTTACCCTTTTAATTCCCGCAGATCCTTCCTAAGCTGTAATAAATCGTCAAATGATAGCCCGAATTGCGTCATAATCCTCAAAGGGTTAACCCCTTTGTAATCAATGTTGCTCTGTGTACTATATTCTGCCTAGCAATAGAAAATATTATTCAGATTAAAATAACCTTCAAGGATCGTTTAGTGTACAAGGTATCTCGATTAACCTTTTAACTACCACAAATCGTTCCTAGCCCCAGTAAAATGGTGTAAGTGTTACATACAATATAATACAAATAATTGTCGGTTTATAATCTACAGATTTTGTCTTAACCTAGGTACAGTACAATGTTTTTTTCTAGTGTGTGTGTGTGTGTATTTACCTATTTGTAGTGGTGTGTGTGTGTGTGTGTGTGTGTGTGTGTGTGTGTGTGTGTGTGTGTGTGTGTTTTTACCTATTTGTATTTACTTATTTGTAGTGGTGTGTGTGTGTGTGTGTGTGTGTGTGTGTGTGTGTGTGTGTGTGTGTGTGTGTGTGTGTGTGTGTGTGTGTGATCTATATAAGTGGTATGTGCAGTAGTGTGTCTATGTATGTACAGTATACAGTATACCTGTTTGTGCGTCTTATATTGTACATGTGAAAGATCAAATGTATATACAGATGTGTATGAAAAATATATATGTGTGTGCGTGTATGTGTGTGTGTGTGTGTATAATAAATATACAGGATATGTGTGAATATGAACGTTAAATAAATGCATTTGTATGTATGTATATCATGGTGTACCCGGCTGTACGTACGTATGACTATATGTATGTATGACTGTGTACGTGTTAGGGATGTGTATGACTGTGTACGTGTTAGGGATGTGTATGACTGTTTACGTGTTAGGGATGTGTATGTGAGTGCGTTACTCTCCAGCACCACCACTCCTCCGTTACCAGGAAGCTACCCGATGCGGAAGTGGTGGTGCTGGTGGAGTGATGATGACGTACTGGTGGTTAGGGAGTTGGTGGAGAGAGGATATGCTGATGGTGGTGGTGGTGAGGGAGTTGGTGGAGAGAGGACATGCTGGTGGTGGTGGTGGTGGTGAGGGAGTTGATGGTGTTATGATGTACTGGTGGTGATGGTGGTGGTGGTGGTGGTGGTAGTGGAGGTGAGGGAGTTGATGGTGTGATGACGTGGTGCTGGAGTGATGGAGATAGATAAATTATATAGAGGGATGGATAGATATATAAATAAAGAGATACATGGATAGGTAAGTCTATTGGTAGGTGGTAGCGAGATAAGTACACAAATATATAGATAGATAGAAGCGAGGAAGGGAGTGGTGGGGGAGTGGTGGTGATAGATATATATAACAAGATAGATACATTGATAGATATATGAGGAAGTGGAGGAGGTTGTGGATTGGATGGAGTCATGACGATTACGTGCTTATGGTAGACTAGTACAAAGGAGTATACAAGGAAATCAAGCAACAACAGATCTAGTGACCCTTCTAGGCTGCTTGTCCTCCAAGACACTGAGGATCAAGGGTCCAAACAGTGGTTTAGAGTGGGTAAGGGAACATTGGAAAGGGAACTACTGCCCTGGAACTAATGTCCGTGGCAGGATACTAGTTGTGATATGTATAAATAGATAGACAGATATACTGTATATACTGTATATATATATATATATATATATATATATATATATATATATATATACCGGTACTGTATATATATATATATATATATATATATATATATATATATATATATATATATATATATATATATATATATATATATATACTCTATATATACTGACCTCCATATACTGTATATATATATACTGTATGTATATATATATATATATATATATATATATATAATACTGTATATATATAAAAAATAGATAGACAGACAGACAGACAGATAGATAGATAGATAGATAGATAGATAGATCGATCGATCAAAAGCTAGATAGATAGATACAAGCATACATACATACAGTACATGCATATTGGTAGACTGGTGGTCATAAAGACATATATTTGGATAGATAGATAAATAGATAGATATATAGATTAATAGATAGATAGATATAAGGATGGGTAATTATATAAAATGATAGATAGACAAATATATAGATCAATATATTGTACTATACATAGATAGATAAATAGATAGATATACTGTATGAGGAAATGGAAGTGGAGTCATGACAAGCTGGCTGGTGATGATAATAATCGATAGATAGATAGAGATAAATAGATAGATAGATAGATAAATAGATAGACATAGATACATACGTGCATACATACGTACATACATACATACATACATACATACATAGATAGATAGATAAATATATAGAAATAGATAGACATATTGATAAATAGTTATATATACTGTAGATAGATAGGTAGGTAGATAAACATTAATATATAGAAATATAGAATAGTTAATAAAGTTGGGCAGAAAGTTGGAATGATTGTGATATATCATAGACAATTAAATTAAAGAGGGAACAATTAATCAATAAACATAAGAGACTGATAGGAACAATGTATAGATAGATATATAAATACACAAGGAGAGAGAGAGAGAGAGAGAGAGAGAGAGACCACACCTTGTAACTGTGAGCCAGGTTTTTATATTTATATATATATTTTTCCTTGCAGTCTCTCTCTCTCTCTCTCTCTCTCTCTCTCTCTCTCTCTCTCTCTCTCTCTCTCTCTCTCTCTCTCTCTCTCTCTCTCTCTCTCTCATTAAACCACCATTAATTCGTACACCTGATGCCCCACTTACATAACACACATCCATTTATAATAGTAATTTAAATAATAATGATACTATTAATAACATAGCAATCATTATCATCATTATAATGATAATGATAATAATGATAATAATAATAATAGTAATAAAATAGTTAACCCCTTTGAGGATTATGAGGATTATTCTGACTATCATTAGACAATTTTCAGGCAGTATTGGAAGGACCTCTAGGAATCTAAGGGGTCAAAACCAACTCAACTATGCCCCTGACTGCCACAGATCCTTCCTAAGCTGAATAAAATCGTATACTGATAACCAAAACAAACTACTAAAGCGTATCATAATCCTCAAAGGGTTAACCAGGCCACTGACCCCAAAGACAGGTGATGGGACAGCCTATCAATTTCTTCTATTCTCCTCCTCTCATAATATTGTCTAGTTCATTTAACCATTTGAATACCAGCGACGTGTGTTATTATCTATTCTAGTTATATTTAGACTATATTATGCAGGTTGAGAAGGATCTGTGGTAGTTAAATGGGTTGGTTGAGATAGTTTGAAGCCATATTATTGCTAGAGTTCCTTTCTAAGTTGAAAAATACCGTCTAAACATTGCAAGAATATAATTAATTGGATGTCAACCTAACTACCTACCACCCTACCTACAAACCCAAATTGCCTACCAGCCTACCTACCAACATACTTGTCTACCAACATACCTACCTCTCTACCATCCTACCTACCAACCTACCTACCTAACTACCAACCACCCTGCCTATCTACCTACCTACCTACCTACCAACCAACCAACCAACTACCCTCCCTACCTTCCTACCTACCAACTAACTTCCCTACCTACTTACCTACCCACCAACATACCTATTTACCATCCTACATACCAACCTACCTACCAACTAACCAACATTTATATCTACCTATCAACCAACCAACCAACCTACCTACCTACCTACCTACCTACCTACCTACCTACCTACCTACCTACCTACCTACCAACCTGCCTGCCTACCTACCTACCTACCTACCTACCTACAAGTGAAAGGACAATTGGTGTGGCTTACATATTTTCGTCCCAACTCCCTTTCTCTTTCCTCCTACTGACAATCTCTCTCTCTCTCTCTCTCTCTCTCTCTCTCTCTCTCTCTCTCTCTCTCTCTCTCTCTCTCTCTCTCTCTCTCTCTCTCTCTCTCTCTCTCTCGTGTATGTATATTATGTATTTGTATATATGTATGTGTATATAAATATTATTATTTCTGTATGTACAGTATAGTAAGTATGCATGTGTGTATTGATGGATGTATGTATATATGTTATTGTATATTCCTGTATGAATGTATTTATATACTTAAATGTACTATCTTCTTCACTATAATGGTCTTTTAGTTCGAAACCTCACACACCGACAACAAACATACGCACACACACACACACACACACACACACACACACACACACACACACACACACACACACACACAGATAGCGCGTCTGGCTCACAACCAGAAGGTCCCCGAGTTCGAGACCCGGGCGGGGAAGAGACATTTGGGCAAGTCTCCTAACGGTGTAGCCTCTGTTCACCTAGCAGTATAAATAGGAACCTGGAATAAGTGGACGAAGTTGTGACGTCCCACCTGGGGTTGGTGATCGGTTACAAGGTGAGATGGGTATCGTACTGGTCAACCTAAGCTACTGGTCAACCTAAGCCTTCGGGTGAGACTGGCACCGTAGTGAGAATGGTACCGTACAGATTAACCCTAAGCCTTCGTTTCCAGATGTCGCCAATTGGCTAAAAATACAGACTACACACACATCCACAGCCATTCCAACGATACATAAACACTTAATATGCATTTCACGCAATACATTCCCAGTTAAGGAGGCGCGATAATAATGAGCTTAGCTCGCATTGCGTGGATTCCCCTTGACGAACAAGCAAGTGAATTACACACAGAGTCACGCAGCACACCCACGCTCACAATAACCCACACCCACACACACCCTTATACGCCCCCTCCCACCCACGCAGCACACCACACACACACATACACACACCCGCCCATACACTCAGGCAGCAACCCCACAAACTCACACCCACACACCATCTATACTATTAAAACCCAACAACCTACACATATACATACCCACCCACACACACACATCCTCATACCCCCCTTTCCTCTCACACACACACACACACACACTCACCCCCTTCCTCCCACACACACTCACACCAGCCATATCATTAATACTTAACAACTTTCACAGAAACACACCCACCCACACCTTCACCTACACAGCACACTCACACATCCACATATATAAACACCCGCCCACACACTCACGCAGCACACCCACACACAAGCCCGCCCACATACTCACGCAGCAAACCCACACCCACACACAGTCACGCAACAAACCCACACCCACACACAAACACACACCCGCCCACACACTCACGCAGCAAACCCACATACACATACCCGCCCACACACTCACGCAACAAACCCATACCTACACACACACATAAGCTCACCCAGCTTACCAACATAAACGCACCCACCCACGCAGCATCCCCCCCCCCTTCCCCAACCACATACACCCACACTCACATATTCCCCCCCCCCCCCCCCAGCCATATCATTAAAGCCCAACAACCCTCCCAAACAACCCTCCCCATCAGCTCTATAATAAAAAGCTTTCGTTGCCATTACCCCCTAACTGTTATGGCTGATGTTATGATTATGAGGCCGTGTTATTGTTTGCTCCTGTGGCGGGTTATGTTTGGGGGCGTAATTCTCTCCCTATATTTTGGCCAAATTTTCGTTTTTGTTTCTTCTGGGGGGTTTTCTGGATTAACTGCTTTAAATCGATGGTCGGCGGTCGAGTGCTGAGCACGCTCACGTGTAAATCTGCTTGACCTGGGTTCGATCCCAGCCCAGGCGGACATTTAGTGGGTGTTGTAGTACGTCCTAGCATGTTTCACATGCTTGCACCCAGTCGGGGGACACCTCGACGACGTAAACAGACTAATAACACACATAACAAAGTCACTCCAACAGCTTCCTCTCTCTTCAACACCCCTTCTCCCCTCTCGGATAAATGTAAAGTACTACATATCGGATACCAAAATGAGAAAACAAACTATTCGATGAATGGCACTCAGCTTAAAAATGTAAACAGAGAAACCGATCTGGGAGTAACAATATCGAGTAACCTAAAACCGAGTCAACAATGTTCAGAAGTTGTTAAGAAGGCAAACAAAATAATTGGCTTTATAGGCAGGTCATTTGAGAATAAATCCAAAGACATTATCCTAACCCTTTACAATTCCTTAGTCCGCCCTCTTCTGGAATACTGCGTTCAATCCTGGTGCCCTTATTACCAAAAAGATATAGACAAGCTAGAACGAGTTCAACGTAGAGTTACCAAAATGATACCTAGCCTAAAGAACAAACCATACGAGGAGCGTCTTAGAGAATTCAATCTATTTCCTTTAACCCAGCGCAGATTAAGAGGCGACTTAATTCAAGTGTTCAAAATCATCAAAGGCATCGACAATATTAACTGTAGTAAGCACTTCACTATCGACCAATCTAATTACACGCGGGGAAACGGTTGCAAAATTATTGGTAAATTTTTCAACTCACACGAATCTAAGAATTTCTTCTTCAATCGAGTTGTCAACTTGTGGAATGGGCTTCCCCGAGACGTCATAGACTGCAGCACCGTTGATTCATTTAAACTTCGCTTAGACAAATATCTTGCATCAAACCCGCAACTGACTGCGTTTGTAAATGAATAACTTTATTTTATCCCCCCCCCCCCTCAGTTACTAACCCATCTGTCCCCTACTAACTTCCTAATCCTGCTACGGACATTAGTTCCAGGGCAGTAGTTCCCTTTCCAATGTTCCCTTACCCACTCTAAACCACTGTTTGGACACTTGATCCTCAGTATTTTGGAGGACAAGCCGACTAGAAGGGTCACTATACCTGTTGTTGCTTTATTTCCTTTGTACTCCTGTGTACTCCTTTGTACTCTACACTCTTCAGAAAAATAGGAAAAGTAGAATTTAGATAAGAGGTGCTTATCCCTCAATACCTTCACCTGACCTGACCTTCAATATGATGGTGTTATTTTTTATTTGTATTCTTGTTGTTATTGGTACATTTTCTGTTGTACTATTATTCTGGCTAAAATTTGACGATTATATGCTGTTTTAAGAAGGCTAGTGTTTATTGAGATCCTATGTATCCCTTTGAGTCCTAGAGATAGGCTATGAGTAAAAGAAAATTGTTTATTGGTAACCATAATAAAACGAAAAATATAATCATTCCAGCTCTGTCTACATCTCTTCCTCTTCATTCCAAATAATTCCAGCTCTGTTTACATCTCTTCCTCTTCATTCCAAATAATTCCAGCTCTGTCTACATCTCTTCCTCTTCATTCCAAATAATTCCAGCTCTGTCTACATCTCTTCCTCTTCATTCCAAATAATTCCAGCTCTGTTTACATTTGTTCCTTCCAAATTATTCCATCTGTTTAATTATCTTCCTCTCAATCTTTCCATATAATTCCAGGTCTGTTTATAATTCCTCCTCTTCCTTCCAAACCTTCCAAATCATTCCAGCTTTGTTTATATTTCTTCCTTCCAAATAATTCCAGCTATGTTTACATATTTCCCTTCTAAATATTTCCTGCAATGTTTATTTGTTTTCCTTTTAAATACTTCCAGCAATGTTTACATACGAACATAAGAACATAAGAAAATGGGCGTCTGCAGAAAGCCAATTGGCCTACACAAGGCAGATCCATGTCACACCCAACCCTAATTATAAGGCCTAATTATAAGCCCAGCTTAAAAACACCATTAGGACTGATCTCACCGAAACGGTCAGAGCTCAGAAAAACTGGGGTCTGAAGAGCCCCACACCTGGCCCACACCTGACAGATCTCCCTCACACCCAATCCATATCGTCCATATGCCTACCTAATTTTATCTTAAAGCTCCCTATCGTTTTTTATCCCACTATATCACTTGGCAGCCTATTCCACCTATCCACAACTCTATTACCAAACCAATATTTGCCTATATCTTTCTTGAAACGAAATTGATCTAATTTGAAACCTCTTTTCCTTCTACATATTTCCAGTAATGTTTACATATTTTCCTTCTAAATATTTCCATCAATGTTTAAATTTTTCCTTCTAAATAATTCCAGTAATGTTTATATTTGCCCCTCTTCCTTCCAAATAATTGCAGCTCTAATTACGTCTCTTCCTCCTCTTCATTGTCTTCTAACTCGACCTCCTTATACTTCTCCTGTTTCGTCCTAGCATACATTTTTTCTGTCTCGTACATCTACCTTCACATCTCCAGTCGTCTCCCATTTCAGGTTATTTTTTTATTCTACACCATCCAATCAACCTACTTGCAGACCTACTTTCCCATCTACCTACCTACCAACTACTCTCCAACCTACTTCCTTATCTACTTACACCAAATCAACATCCG
This sequence comes from Paralithodes platypus, assembly GCA_032716605.1. Lineage (NCBI taxonomy): Eukaryota > Metazoa > Arthropoda > Malacostraca > Decapoda > Lithodidae > Paralithodes > Paralithodes platypus. The sequence continues at coordinate 14,707,944 of CM064528.1, read as the reverse complement.
TCCCCATCAGGGATCTGCCTTGTGTGGGCCGATCGGCTTTTTGCAGACTCCCATTTTCTTATGTTCTTATGTCCCTATTATGAATAACTAAGTCTTTATATTGAATGTAAGTATCTGTGCATGTATGTATGTATATATATATATATGTGTGTGTGTGTGTATGTATCTATGTATGTATGTGTTTCCTCCCCTAATACCTCCTCCATTTCATCTTCTATTTGATCCCTTTTACTTCGCCTTGTCTCCTATCTCTCTAGTTTATCATGCCTCTCTCTCTGTCTCCTATTTATATACACCTCCTAACCCTTCTACTTGTCTCTTATTTATGTGTACTTAGCCCTCCCCCCTGTCTCATTAGTCTCTCCCATTATCTCTCTCCTAGTCTCCTATTTCTAACCCACTTTTGCTACTCTGTTTCTCCAATTCCACCTTTCCTTACTCCCCTTACTCCTCCTCTTATCCTACCTTTGTTTTTATTTACTCAGTATATACCATGAACCTACCGAAAAAAGGTACATATTTATCTCGACGGGGGGTTTGATGGGTATATTTTTAAGCTTGATGGAGGTCTATGGAGCAAACTAAAAATGTCCCTAGAGAATATTGCTCTTGATGGGTATAGTTTTAAGCTTGATAGAGGTTTATGGAGCAAACTAAGATCCCTAGAGGATATTGCTCGGAGTCTTCCATATCCACCATTCTATCCTTCTTCGTCTAATTCTTCTACATTTCTATACTACTAGTTTTACCCTCTCCTGCGCCAACTGTTACTTTATGCTACTCCTCTCTATGTCAAGCTACTTATTTTTGTCCTAATCTACTATCTACCTCTGTTATTTACTATATATATATTATCTACTATCTACATCTATTGTCTACCTCTATTGTCTACTATCTACTATCCTTACGAAGACTACTTTCTCCACCACTATTCCCTTTTCACATTATGTTTATTATTATATGCTTCTACTTCTATCACTCCTTGTACGTCACCTCCTCTCAAATGTCTACTTCTATCACTCCTTGTACGTCACCTCCTCTCAAATGTCTACTTCTATCACTCCTTGTACGTCACCTCCTCTCAAATGTCTACTTTTATCACTCCTTGTACGTCACCTCCTCTCAAATGTCTACTTATATCACTCCTTGTACGTCACCTCCTCTCAAATGTCTACTTCTATCACTCCTTGTACGTCACCTCCTCTCAAATGTCTACTTCTATCACTCCTTGTACGTCACCTCCTCTCAAATGTCTACTTCTATCACTCCTTGTACGTCACCTCCTCTCAAATGTCTACTTCTATCACTCCTTGTACGTCACCTCCTCTCAAATGTCTACTTCTATCACTCCTTGTACGTCACCTCCTCTCAAATGTCTACTTCTATCACTCCTTGTACGTCACCTCCTCTCACATGTCTACTTTTATCACTCCTTGTACGTCACCTCCTCTCAAATGTCTACTTCTATCACTCCTTGTACGTCACCTCCTCTCAAATATCTACTTCTATCACTCCTTGTACGTCACCTCCTCTCAAATGTCTACTTATATCACTCCTTGTACGTCACCTCCTCTCAAATGTCTACTTCTATCACTCCTTGTACGTCACCTCCTCTCAAATGTCTACTTTTATCACTCCTTGTACGTCACCTCCTCTCAAATGTCTACTTCTATCACTCCTTGTACGTCACCTCCTCTCAAATGTCTACTTCCTTATTCAATGTTCAGAATGCTGTATACATTTCTACTTTTCCTCCTTAACACTATCTGATCCGATGTCTTGTGGGTTTATTAATGGTATTGTGTTTAATTATTATTGAAGGATATTGCTTGTTGTTGCCATTTTCGAACAATGTATTTTAGTTTGTCCCCTAGGCTAACAAAAACGCCTTCCCAAACTCGACCTTCAAATAAAACATGCAAAACAAACTAAATTTGTGCATTTGTCTACTAGGTCAATATCCCCCCCCCCCCCCCCTTCCTAAAAAATAAATAAAAACAAGATAAAACACAAATGATAAAACAAAAAACACATGAATGGGGTGAAACGTCTTTTTTTCTCGCCAAACTAATGGGGTGAAACGCCTTTACAAATCTCCAAACTTATGGAGCGATTCATCATCTCTTCACCCATTTCCTCATTCAGCTCCTCGTCCCCCTTGTCTAGACCCTTCTGTCCCCCCCCCCCCCCTTCTATCTCCTTATACGGGACAGTGAAGTGACGCTACCATTATAGTGGGTGGCTCTTGGTCCTTTTTTAGTATACACTGCTATATATATTTTTTTTCGCACGAGGAAATTCAACCCTGGATATTTTGTTGTTGTATATATCAGTAACTTGGGACCCGACGAAGTTCTGTATGATTATTGGATGTTCTTTTACCCCTTGAGGATTATGACGCGTTTTGGCTGCTTACTTTGACTATAGACGATTTTATTCAGATTGAGAAGGGTATATGAAAGTCAGAGGGTAAATGGAGATCGTATTTGCCCTTTCCACACCCACAGATCCTTCTAAAGGTCTATGAAATCGTCCAATGGTAGCCAGAATAAACTGTCAAAATACGTCATAATCCTCAAGGGGTTAACGATATGTCAGTTTCCATAAATTTAATCCTCGCAGAGTTAATTAGGACCATACATAATAATTCAAGTACAGTTGCTCAATTAAGTGATGTCGTGGCACCAAGTATATTTCGATCAATAATTGGTATCAGCACTATCTAAGCATTAATTCATCGTTTCGAGTGAGATATGCAAACATGTACCTATCTTTACACACCCTATTCAACATCTGACAGCCATTAATACAGCACACAACGAGCAACACGTAATGACACCGGAGACATGACTTATTTGGCCAACCGTACAAGGGTTTTATCTGAAACTGTACACTCGGATGCCATAGTCTATAGCCCACTTTCAAAAATATTCGTGGACTTCACCTATTTCTAATTATTATGGAAGTATATCTCTGGAAACGAATTTATAGATAAAATGTACTTTACATAAACTACAAAACTACGGTATATTATATACTATTAATTGAAAAGCAAGTTCTGTTCAAAAAATAATTTAGATTGTTATAATTGCATTGACAAAAACTTAGGGGGTCCAAGAATTCTATAAAATCTTTCTTTGTGGGCTTTTCCTGACCTATAGATATTTGTCCCTGTTTAATAGTATTAATTAAGACCTCCTAGTAGGGACATCACAGTCTGTGTGACATGATTATCTGTGTAATTCTCTCTCTCTCTCTCTTACATTCACCGCCACACCACCTTTTTTCTTTGTTTACATTTCTCAACACGTTTCCGGCATAAGCGTGTGTACGTTCGTGCGCGTAGGGTGGCGTAGGTTTCACGTTTGTTTGTTTTTTTAAGATTGTAGTTTGTTTGTCTTCTTGCCTCTACCCCTTTGCCACTAGTGTTTTATTTTGTTCTGCAATATGAGTTTGTTTTGTAAGTGGAATGTATTCTTTCGTTATATGTTGTGATCGTAATATGTTTTCAAGGTGGTTCTATTTTTAATGTATAGGGCCTACATAATTTGTTTTTAAGTATATTGTTATTATTCCTCTACTCAAAGCCAAATTCCAAAAATAAAATGTTATTTGTAACTGAAATTATACAGTTCTCAGCATATTATAAAGTTACACCAGTTCGAATCTTTGAACTTTTAAAGCATTGTTAGGATGGATTAGGTCATAGCTAATTGGTAGGAAGCAGAGAGTCAGCACAAATGGTACCAAGTTAGAATGGGGAGCAGTCAAAAGTGGTGTCCCTCAGGGATCTGTATTAGGTCCTCTGTTGTTTATTATATACATTAAAATGTAAAACTTGCAAACTAAACAAACCAAAATTGGGACAAGGACAATAAAAAGTCAAATTTAATTATCAAAATCGCTATGTGGAAACAACGCTTACTAAAATGAAAATTATTAAATAAAAGAACACAATCCACCACATAGGGTGTACATTACTACATGAGCAAGTTAATCTGTTTCCCAAGCAAACTAATCGCACATATAACAACGCACTATCGTCACGTTAAAGGAATTAGTAAAGTTTGGGAAGTCCGGGACGTTCTGGTAAATTTGACTAAACTCTGCATGAATAAAGAAACTACATGTTAAATGTCAAAATATTATTTAAAATCAAATTTGCAACATGACAAGACATTAACAATAGTACAAAATACAAATATTGATAAGATATCTATACTATTACAAAATAATATATAAAATACAGTACAGCACTCACTAACGATAGTGCTATCGGGTAGGTACCTGTAAGCATAGCATGCCTCAAGTGACCCCTATCAATAACTACCCTACAAATAACCTACATTTATCGCACAAATAAACTAAGGAAATCGCAAAAGCAAGCAATTGATACTTTCGACAATGAATACATATAATATAAAGACAAATAATTGCAAAATATGAAGTAACAACAAATTTAAACAAAGAGTACTCTTTTAACAAGAACAATAAATTTAAAAAATCATCAATATTAATATTAATAATAGAAAAAGGAAAAGATAAACAATAAACACAGACAAAAAGTAAGCAGAGGTTATACAAGAAACTTCAAGTTAAAAATGCTTGATTAAAATTATTGATGTCAAATTTTAGAATACAGTCACAATAATTGACCCTAAAAAGATTAAATTTATGGAACAATTTACTTGCCTCAAAACCTCTGTCTACTAAGAGTCTGTATAGTAACCTAGCTCTAGCCCAAAAGTCATCTACTTTAGTGCAGATTTTACAAAATCTTATTAACTGGGAATACAAATAATTATAAGTTATTTTACTATCGATATTACTACTAGGGAAAGGAAAGTTTATTACGTTAAAATTAAAATCATCAACTTTGTGATATACTTTAAGTATGCACTGTTCATTAACAATCTCTATATTTATATCAAGAACATTTTCAACTTTATAAATTACGTTACATTGTGTGAGGGGAATTGAATTAGGGTAAATAAGTTTAGCAACTTGATTAAAATTTAACAAATTGCAAACGAGAATATCATCAATATATCTACTATTATTACTTAACAATTTAGCAAGTGCTAATTTTTCTGGGATTTTATTTTTCTTGCTACTGTCAACTAAGTCTTTTATATATTTAAATTCTAAAGCAAGCAAGAATGAATCTGCAATTAAAGGGCTAGCATTTCCACCCATAGGAATTCCTAATATTTGTTTGAAAATGTAAGGCCCGAATCTAACATTCAGGGGTAATTTATCGAGAGGACTTCCCTAGTGGTTAAGGCCCCATTAATTGCTCTTTCCATTCACATATGCATAGCCTACGTGAGTTGCAGTTGGGATGTGTGTACATGCTTAGATTGATATGCAGGATTCGAAGTTGCATAATAAATCGTAGGCATTGTCCACCATTCTTTAACTGTCTTCGTGGTGCGATGCATAAGGTGTTGATTTTCGGTGTGAGCATCCTGGATTCGAATCCGCGGACTGCCACATGTGTTTGTAAATTTCATTAATCGATTTTAGGAGTATAGTTGGTTGTTGGAAGGAACATAATAATTGATATTGGTTCAGGGGTAATTTATCGAGAGGACTTCCCTAGTGGTTAAGGCCCCATTAATTGCTCTTTCCATTCACATATGCATAGCCTACGTGAGTTGCAGTTGGGATGTGTGTACATGCTTAGATTGATATGCAGGATTCGAAGTTGCATAATAAATCGTAGGCATTGTCCACCATTCTTTAACTGTCTTCGTGGTGCGATGCATAAGGTGTTGATTTTCGGTGTGAGCATCCTGGATTCGAATCCGCGGACTGCCACATGTGTTTGTAAAATTTCATTAATCGATTTTAGGAGTATAGTTGGTTGTTGGAAGGAACATAATAATTGATATTGGTTCAGGGGTAATTTATCGAGAGGACTTCCCTAGTGGTTAAGGCCCCATTAATTGCTCTTTCCATTCACATATGCATAGCCTACGTGAGTTGCAGTTGGGATGTGTGTACATGCTTAGATTGATATGCAGGATTCGAAGTTGCATAATAAATCGTAGGCATTGTCCACCATTCTTTAACTGTCTTCGTGGTGCGATGCATAAGGTGTTGATTTTCGGTGTGAGCATCCTGGATTCGAATCCGCGGACTGCCACATGTGTTTGTAAAATTTCATTAATCGATTTTAGGAGTATAGTTGGTTGTTGGAAGGAACATAATAATAAGTATTGAAAAGGAGGAATTTAATCTTTAAGTTTAGTTCTATCAAAATATACAGAACCATGGTATTTATTTTATCAATAACTTCTAACGAATTGTCAACACTCCAATAATAGTTAATGCCAGTTCTTCTCATGATGGTATTACAATATCTTTTATGAGTACATTTAATGTATTTTAAGCAATTTACTACTTGTTCTGATAGAGTTTTAGTGGTAGCAAATTTTGCTCCGGCAATAAAGCGATATTTATAAGGTCTTTTATGAAATTTAGGTAACATGTATAATTTTGCAATGCACTTGTTCTTATCAGAAAGTTTAATATCAAATGTTATATTTTTCTTGGTATGTTCATCGATTAAGTTTTCAATATTCAGATTATTTTGAATTTCATAAACAGAATTACCGCAAATATTTGTACGTAATATGTTACCCTTAATGCCTAATTCTTTGTTCATGTTTTCAAGATAAAATTTCTTACATGTGAAGCTGTAATTATTGCTGGCTTTATCTACTGTAGTGATTACAAACTGTTTATGTAAATTTATTAAATAAGCTTTAAGCTTATTATAATTATAGTCTATAAAATCTGAAAGATTAAATTCATTTTTAAGCGAGAAAATTTTATTTATAATTAACTTAATTAATAATTTAGACCATGCTTCTAGTTCTCTCGCATCGCAGCACACAATTTTTAACAATTTATCTTTTAATTTATTGACTGAAAAAAACAATATCTTTTAAAATTATGTCCCATGTTACTTTATTACTCCAATGAATCTATGTCCATTCTGTAATAAGGACACAAAAATTGAACAGCATAATCCATATGGGGTCTCACTAATGACAAGTAAAGTGACAAGTAAAGTTTTAAGATAACATCAGCAGTTCTGTTACTCACACTCCTAGAGATGAACCCGAGAATCCTGTTTGCCTTGTTTCGAACGCTTATACACTGTTTTCTAGGCTTCAAATCATTGCTAACAAACACACCTAGATCTTTCTCATAATTCGAGTTTTCTAATTCCATATTAGCTAGTTTATATTTAACATTTGTATGCATCTTCCCTATCTTTAATACCTTGCATTTGTCAATGTTAAGCTTCATCTGCCAATTTACTGACCATTCGTGTAAGGTATCTAGATCCCTTTGGAGGCACTCTATATCTCTATCTGAATCAATTGTTCTCCCCATTTTGGTATAGTCTGCAAATTTACTTATCCTACTAGTTATACCTAAATCAAGGTCATTTATGTATATAACAAACAACAGAGGACCTAATACAGATCCCTGGGGTACACCACTTTTGACTGCTCCCCATTCTGACTTCGTACCATTTATGCTGACTCTCTGCTTCCTACCAATTAGCCATGACCTAATCCATCCCAACAACGCCCCACCTATTCCATGCGCCTCAACCTTTCTCATCAATCTCTCATGGGGGACTCTGTCGAAAGCTTTACTGAAATCTAAATATATTATATCATATGACTTGTCATTATCTACTGCTTCATATACCTCTGAGAAAAAACTAAGCAAATTAGTAAGGCAAGAACGTCCCTGAGTGAATCCATGCTGAGAAAAATGTATTAAATTAAATGTATCTAAGTGGTTTCTAATTTTACTAGCAATAATTGACTCTAGTAGCTTTCCTATGATTGATGTAAGACTAATGGGACGGTAATTGGATGCTATTGATTTGTCACCTTTTTTGAAGATCGGAACTACCTTTGCAAGCTTCCAAGCTTCTGGAACTATACCTGTCTCTAATAACTTGTTAAATAGAAATGTTAATGTGTAACTTAACTCATCCCTACATTCTTTTAATACTCTAGCATATACCTCATCAGGACCAGGCGATTTATGAGGTTTCAGTCTGTCAATTTCCTTAAGCACATCATTTCTACTTATAGTAACCGTACTTAACCTATTTTCTATACTATCGCTATATACCTTACGGACTTCTGGAAACTGTGCCAAATTTTCATTAGTGAAAACGGAAAGAAATTGACTATATAATGTACTGCACATTTCTAAATCATTTTCTGTCATTTCTCCTATCGAAGTTTTAAGGGGACCAATTACATCTCTAACCTTGGATTTATATAGTTGGTAAAAAGCTTTAGGATTATTTTTTGAGTCATTGGCAACCTTAATTTCATAATTTCTGTTTTCTTTCCTAATATCATTTTTTACCTGTCTTGATAGATTCTGATAGTAAGCAAGTAGGTGAATTTCGCCTTTCCTAATTGTTCTATATATTCCTCTCTTTTGTCCTAGAAGATCTAATAGTCTATTATTCATCCATTTGGGTTGGTTCTGTGTTGATCTAAAATTTCTTTTGGCGATATATTTATTTTGTGCATTGAATACTGACTCTATAAAATTATCGTATGTATCTACCAAGGTTGACGTCTCTTCCTGACTTAAGATGACAGGTGCCTGAGAAGGGGTACACTCATTAATTTGGACACCTGGATCGACTTAATTTTTTGACCATAGGGTCCGCTAATAGGGCTCTTCTTAACCCACCATAATTGGCTTTTCTGAAGTCAGGTATTAATGTTGTATTCTCTCTGGTATTACCTTTCCATTGTATATTAAAATACACAGAATTGTGGTGAAGCTCAGTGATAGCAAAAGAACTCGTACAAATGGTTTCAAATTAGATAAATTTCGTCAGAAAAGATATAGGCAAATATTGGTTTGGTAACAGAGTTGTAGATGGGTGGAATAGGCTACCAAGTGATATAGTGGATCAAGAACGATATGGAGCTTTAAGATAAAATTAGATAGGCATAAATTATGGACGAGATGGGTTGGGTATGAGGGGGATCTACCAGGTGTGGGCTAATCGGCGTTCAGCCAAGGCCACCTAGAGTACCTCTAGGTGGCCTTGGTTCAGCAGACCCCCGTAATCTTGTGTTAATCCCTGACCATTTTGGTGGGGGCAGTACTCAAGGTATTAGTGAGTTGGGCCTATAATTGGGCCTTGTAATTGGGGTTGGGTGTGACAGGGATCTGCCTTGTATGAGCCGATCGGCTTTTTGCAGACTCCCATTTTCTTATGTTCTTATGTTCATAGGGGCTATAATAATGTATTGCATTGTCTTGTTTGCGTGTGATACTGATTCAAATGGGTGTGTCGCCATTTAAGCTATTCACTGCACAGCTGTGATGAATGTAGGTTTTGTTATGATATCATGTGATCGTCATATGTTATCAATGTGTTTCTATTTCTCATGTGTACGGAATATATTTTAAGTATATTGTTGTTGTTGTTATTCCTCTACTCAAAGTAATATTACAAACAAATAATAATAATAATTGAAGTAAACAATATCGAGCCTGCAATTAAGGAGGAACAGGCCATATTTCTACCAGAAAATGCACAACTTGTTTTCAAAGGGGGGTCATGAGGGTATTAATTGTGCTTCCTACCTTTACTTCTTCCATCTATCCTCCTCATCCCTACACTTCACCATCCTTCCTTCTTCCCAACTTTGCTTCCTTCTTCCCAACTTTGCTTCCTTCCCTCCCTTCATTCGTCCAACTCTTTATTCATACTTTCGCTCCTCCTTCCTTCCTTCCCCTCCCCCTCCTCCTGTTTTCCCTTTCTCCTTCTTCTTTCCTGCCCTCCTACTTCCTTCACTCTTCCTTTCTTCCTCCTCTCCTTCTTAGTTCCATGCACTCTCTTTCCATCCTCCTCCTATCCTTACCTCACCTCCTCCTTCCTATTTACCTCTCCTTCCCTATCCTCCACCTCTTCTTTATCTCCTTCCATCCTCTCCTCATCTTCCCCTCTCCTTATCCTTCTTTTCCTCTCCATCCCATATAAGTCTTCCCTCCTACCCACCCTTCCTAACTTCTTCCCACCCATGCCCATCCCCTATTCCAACCCTCCCTGCTCTCTCTCTCTCTCTCTCTCTCTCTCTCTCTCTCTCTCTCTCTCTCTCTCTCTCTCTCTGTTTAAAATTAATTTATTGTATGAACAGCCATTGTATATTTAACAGAAGAAAATAATCTGAATCTAAATCTGAATCTCTAGGAGCACAGGGAATGGTTAGTATTACATAGATCCTGCGGTTCATTCCGGGGAGATAGTATAAGTGTCTACAGTATGTATTATGTAATTTGTTTAAGATGATACTATTGTATGAACAGCCATTGTATATTTAATGAAAATAAAATAATCTGAATCTGAATCTGAATCTCTCTCTCTCTCTCTCTCTCTCTTTCTCTTTCTCTCTTAAGGACCCCTCCTCATTCTTTCCTCCTCTACCTCTTATAATCTCCCCTCTCCCCTCATTTCTCCCTCCCATCCCCTCATCCCTCCCCACGATCTCTGCTAGCATTATGTCCTGATAACCTCGCTCATATCGTAAGATTTGTGTGATCAATGTATATAGCCTACAGGGTGTAATTAAGTCCATGTAAATATGAGCTTATGTCTTCTAATCCCGAGAGGTGATTACTGCCTTAGCACCCGTATATACAGTATTTATATACAGTATATATATATATATATATATATATATATATATATATATATATATATATATATATATATATATATAAGAGAAACAGGAAGATAAGGGCAACGACCGTATTAATCTTGGTAGCTTTATTCAATATTTCGGACTATCTTGGTCCATCATAGGCTTGGATACCGGTCCTAAAAATAAATTACTTTATTAAGAAACTAATATAAGTTAAATCGTGGACCACAAATGTATTAAAAACACTACGAAATAATAAAATGTCCTAATATAGCTAAAATGTATACAATGTTATGAAATTAACAAGTATATAGTACTTACACATCTAAGGGGTCAGGCGCGGGTGCGATCCTAATACAGAATGAAAACCTATGTTACCAGGGCACATATATAATATAGAGGGGGTTACCTAATAGTAAATAATTATTGAAACAATACGACTAAAGAATAAACTTCATATACTTAGGAGCAAACGAAATTAATTGAAACTAAAAATGCGAATTATGAAAACAATACTCTTATGACACTAAACAAATTTAACAGAAATATTATATAATGAAAGGGATATACATTGAACGAAAATAAAAGAAATGCGATGTTACTGACGCTAAATGAAAACAATTAATCCTAGCATAATATAATTTACATGCATGTGTTCAACCCAGGTTTAATTTTATTTATATAATATTTCTCACCAATAAGGGTCTCTGTTCGGTTAGAAAATCTACCTATGATTTCAAAATAATTTTCACCAAAGGTGTGATCACATTCATGAGAGTGATCCCGAATTGCCGAAAATTGTTGCTTGCCAAGGTATCCAAGCCTGATGATGGACCAAGATAGTCCGAAATATTGAATAAAGCTACCAAGATGAATACGGTCGTTGCCCTTATCCTCCTGTTTCTCTTAAAAATACGGTACCCTAGCGGCCAACCCACCACTACCACTGTTCTATATATATATATATATATATATATATATATATATATATATATCCGTTAAACACTCGATATCCTCATACCCTATCTAATTACCCTCCGTCTTTTTTTCTTTTTTCCCTCATTACTCCCTCCACTTCCTTCCCACCCCTCCACAACCATTCTTCTCCTATTCTGTTTCCTACCTTTACTCCCCACCCCTTTTTCTATTCCCTTCCCTACCTTCGCCCTCACCCCATCCTTCTCCCTACTTCCCCTACTCCTTTGCTCCCCACCATAACTCCTCCACCTCGCCTTCTCCCCCCCCCCCTCCCCTACTCTCTTTTGTTTCCCCACCTTTACTCCTCCATCCCTGCTCCATACCCTCCCCCTTCAAATTGGGGCCAAATTTGGCAAATGAGTTTCAATGCGGATAAATGTAAAGTACTACATATCGGATACCTAAATGCGAAAGCAAACTATTCGATGAATGGCACTCAGCTTAAGAATGTAAACAGAGAAACCGATCTGGGAGTAACAATATCGAGTAACCTAAAACCGAGTCAACAATGTTCAGAAGTTGTTAAGAAGGCAAACAAAATAATTGGCTTTATAGGCAGGTCATTTGAGCATAAATCCAAAGAAGTTATCCTAACCCTTTACAATTCCTTAGTCCGCCCTCTTCTGGAATACTGCGTTCAATCCTGGTGCCCTTATTACCAAAAAGATATAAACAAGCTAGAACGAGTTCAACGTAGAGTTACCAAAATGATACCTAGCCTAAAGAACAAACCATACGAAGAGCGTCTTAGAGAATTAAATCTATTTCCTTTTACCCAGCACAGATTAAGAGGTGACTTAATTCAAGTGTTCAAAATCATCAAAGGCATCGACAATATGAACTGTAGTAAGTACTTCACTATCGACCAATCTAATTACACGCGGGGAAACGGTTGCAAAATTATTGGTAAATCTTTTAACTCACACGAATCTAAGAATTTCTTCTTCAATCGAGTTGTCAACTTGTGGAATGGGCTTCCCCGAGACGTTATAGACTGCAGCTAACTGCAGCACCGTTGATTCATTTAAACTCCGCTAGACAAATGTCTCGCATCAAACCCGCGACTGACTGCGTTTGTAAATGAATAACTTTATTTTATCCCCCCCCCTCAGTTACTAACCCATCTGTCCCCTACTAACTTCCTAATCCTGCCACGGACATTAGTTCCAGGGCAGTAGTTCCCTTTCCAATGTTCCCTTACCCACTCTAAACCACTGTTTGGACACTTGATCCTCAGTGTTTTGGAGGACAAGCAGCCTAGAAGGGTCACTAGACCTGTTGTTGCTTGATTTCCTTTGTACTCCTTTGTACTCCTTTGTACTCCCTCCGTTCACCCACCCCACCCCTCCCTCCGTTCACTCACCCCACCCCTCCCTCCATTCCCCCTTCCTCCCCGACCCCTCCCTCCATTCACCCTCCCTCCCATAACCCCTTAGTTCCTCCCCACCCCTCCCTCCATTCACCCTCCCTTCCCCTGCCCCCTTAATTCCTCCTCACCCATCCCTCCCTTCACCCTCCCTCCTTTCACCCTCCCTCCCTTCACCCTCCCTCCATTCACCCTCCTCCCTCCCTCCACTCCTTCTCCACCCCTTCCTCCCCACCCCTATCTCCATTCACCCTCCCTCCCCTCCCTCCGTTGACCCTCCCCACCCCACTCTCCATAGACACTCCCCCCTCCCTCCATTCACCCTCCCCACCCACCATCACAGCCTCACTCACAAACTTATAAGTTAGTGACCTTGGCTAGTACCACCTGACTCCCTAGCCCCTCCCTTCTCCCTCCACCCACCCTCTTCCCTCTTCTTTATCCTCTCTTCTTCCTTCTTCCTTCTTCGCCCTTCTTCCTTATCCTTCCTTCTTCATTATCATCCCCTCTTCCCTCTCCCTTATCCTCCCTTCTCCTTTCTTCCTTATCCTTCCTTCTCCTTTCTTCCTTATCCCCCCTTCTCCTTTCTTCCTTATCCTCTCTTCATCCCTCTTCCTTATCCGCCCTTCTTCCTTCTCCTCCCTTCTTACATATCCTCCCTTCTTCCTTATCCTCCCTTCTTCCTTATCCTCCCCCCTCCCTTCTTCCTTATCCTCCCTTCTTCCTTCTCCACCCTCTTCCTTCTTCCTTATCCTCCCTTCTTCTTTCTTCCTTATCCTCCCTTCTTCCCTCTTCCTTATCCTCCCTTCTTCCCTCTTCCTTATCCTCCCTTTTTCCCTCTTCCTTACCCTCCCTTCTTCCCCACCCTCCCTTCCTTCCATTAATAGTAATAGTCTAGTCTAGTCATTAATTCTAATCTATCTGTCTATATAATTATATCTAATCTATCTATCTATCCCTATATATATAATCTACCTCTTGTATGCCTATCTTTATATCTACCTCTGTCTATTTACCTACGTATATCTATATTTATCCATATATATCTACCTCTAACACTTCCTACTCGTCTTATTCCCTCCCTCCCTCCTCTACCTCTATCTATTACCTATTTATATCTATATTTATCTCTATCTATCTATCTCTATCCATATATCTACCTCTTACACTTCCTATTCGTCTTCTTCCCTCCCTCCCTCCCTCCTCTACCTTTATCTATGTCCTACTTATATTTATATCTATCTATGTCTATCTCTATCCATATATCTACCTCTTACACTTCCTACTCGTCTTCCTCCCTCCCTCCGCTACCCTATCTATTTCCTACTTATATATATATATATATATATATATATATATATATATATATATATCTATCTCGATCCATATATATCTACCTCTATCTGTTTACCTTCTTATATATATATTATATATATATACAGTATATATATATATATATATATATATTATACTGTATATATATATATATATATATTTATCTCTATCCATATATCTACCTCGTACACTTCCTACTCGTCTTCCTCCCTCCCTCCCTCCTCCCTCCTCCTTCCTCATGGCCTTCTATCCCTCCCTCCCTCCCTCCTTCCTCTTCCATATTCCGATACTTTGAACTGTCTCACACCCTATCTATTTTGGTATGTGTTGTTGTTGTCTCTGTCATTGTTTTCGCCTGTCTCTGGCTTTGTATTTGTCTCTCTGTCTTTTTGTCCGTCTGTATCGTTGTATTGTCTGTCTTATTGTTTGTCTGTTTATATACTTTTGTCCGTCTGTATCGTTGTATTGTCTGTCTTATTGTTTGCCTGTTTATATACTTTTGTCCATCTGTATCGTTGTATTGTCTGTCTTATTATTTGTCTGTTTATATCCTTTTGTCCGTCTGTATCGTTGTATTGTCTGTCTTATTGTTTTTATGTTTGTGTCCTTTTGTCTGTCTTTCTGTTTATATATTTGTCTGTGTTTGAAGCTAAGACTTTTCTGAATTGTATAAATCCATGTGAGAGGGTTTAATTACAAGGTGTGATTATCTCTCGCTCTCTCTATCTCTCTAATACACACACACACACACACACATAAACTGATGCGGAAGCAGGATGATCACTCTGTATGTAGCTGTGTATGTACCTAGTCATGTGTGTATTCACGTAGTCACTCAAACAGTCATGCATGTATGTATTCATGAGGGTTGCCCAGGTGCATGAATGGTGAGAATTATATATATATCATCTATCTATCTATCTCTCTCTCTCTCTCTCTCTATATATATATATATATATATATATATATATATATATATACTGTACATATATATATATATATATATATATATATATATATATATATATATATATATATATATATATATATATATATATATAAGATATCAGTGGTGGCCGGGACGCCATAGTTTCCATAATAATAATAAGAATAAGGATAGGACTGCGCCATATGCCGTGTTTATATAATATGTCTGGACGAATTTTCGCCATCAACATGGTGCCATTCTCAGGTTATAAACTTGATCCTAAAAATAGACAAAATCATATTCATACCACAAGTAAGAAATTGGATCTAATTTTGTAAATACAAACATAAAATTGTTAGCTAAACACAACTAATCAAAATAATTAACTCCCAAAATATACAGCAAATTATTACCCACAAGCCTCTGACTCCATCGTGTATAGCAATGAACACCAAAAAGCTAATATTACTAAATGCACGACTGATTTTACCACACAACCGAATGCTACACAAAAGACACATATGTACAGTACCTCACAAACACATGTAGATCATACTAGCTATGTATCATCTATATATATATATAGGAGGCGATCAGTAGAGCACATACCTCCTCTAGTGTAGTCAGTGGTATGCGCACTCGTAAGTGACCCTCCAATATAACTCTGTTCTTTAGGAAAGATTACTTAAGGGGGAGGTAGTCGCTTTCTCTGGACTTCCTTCTCCCTTATGTTTAGCATATTACCTTTGTTATTTTAAGACGTTGGTTCCTTTAGTTTGACGATTTGAAGACCTTTCACCCAATTGTTTTGTCAATATTAAGACTTTTCGTGCCATTTATGTGTCGGTTTTTTCCTGACGAGCGATAGCGAGCCTGTAATTTTACCGACAAATGTACAAATGTATCTTGAAAGAGTGTCTAAGGGGGTGTCATTAATCAACA
>CM064528.1:14636683-14686683 GCA_032716605.1 Paralithodes platypus | reverse complement strand
TTAAGGAGGGTGACCTGCTTTTGTTCTCACCTTTTTTCTCTTTCTCTGGCTTGTATCCATTTGGCCTCATTCAGCCTACTGTTTTAAGACGTTTATCCCCATCCAGGTGTCAATTTTTTACTGGTGAGCGGTAGCGAGCCAGCATATTTTTTAAATATTTTTGACAGCAGGCTAAATTTGTACATTTTTCGATAGAAAAATTTCTCCGGCGAAGCCGGATTTCTTCATATAATACTGGCTCGCTATTGCTCGCCAGGAAGAAATCGACACATATGTGGGAATAAAGGTCTTAAAATAGTAGGCTGAATGGGACCGAATGGATACAAGCCAGAGAAAGAGAGAAAAGGAGAGATATAAAAGAAAGCAGGTCACCCCCCTTAAGTGATTTCATTAAATTCTCCCTCAGCTAAACACGATACCATAATTTAACATAACATTATTATAATATTCCATACCTTAATCCAACATAACATTCATATAACATTCCATACCATATTTTAACATAACATGTAAATAACATACCATATTTCAACATAACCTTAGGTAACGCAACCTAATTATAGATTAAAATAAGGCTTCCAATTACTCCTTTAAAAATTACGCATGTTGTTAATGATATGAAGACCTTAATATTAATTTAATTTCAAGCTTCGTAAATCTCGCCCGTGTCTCTTGTAATGAGAGGATTTAATTAAGTTGGGTTCGTTGTGAGGCAGAGCTGGTTTTATTTAATTTATTTTAATGGAAAACTCTTGGTACATGCTTTTATCTGCTTGGGGAGGTGGTCAGGAGAGGTTGTTGGTTGTGGGTGCGGCGGTTGTGGTTGTAATTGTGGTGGTTGTGGTTGTAATTGTGGTAGTTGTGGTTGTGGTATTTGTAGTTGTGGTTATGGTAGTTGTGGTTGTAATTGTGGTAGTTGTGGTTGTAATTGTGGTACTTGTGGTTGTATTTGTAGTTGTGGTAGTTGTTGTTGTGGTAGTTGTTGTTGTGGTAGTTGTTGTAATAGTGGTAGTTTTGGTTGCAGTAGTGGTGGTTGTGATAGTTGTGGTTGTAAGTGTTGTTGTGGTTGTAATTGTAGTAGTTCTGGCGGTGGTATTTGTGGTTATTGTTGTAGTAGTTGTAATTGTGGTTGCGGTAGTTGTGATTGTAATTGCAGTTGCTATAGTAGTGGTACTTGTGGTAATTGTTGTGATAGTTGTGATTGTGGTAGTTTTTATGTGGTTGTGGTAGTTGTGATAGCGTTAGTTTTGGTTGTTATATGGAAGTGGTGGTTTGGGTTGAGGTATTTTTGGTTGTGGTAGTTGTGGAGGTAGTTGTGGTTGCAGTAGTTGAGATTTTGGTTGTGGTAGTTGTAATTTTAGTAGCGATGGTAGTTGTAGTTGTGATTGTTGTGGTTGTGATAGTTGTGGTTGTGATAGTTGTGGATGTGGTATTTATGCTTGTTATAGCTATATATATATATAATAGCTATGGTTGTATTAGTTCTGTTCTTTATAGGAATTACGTGTTGGGTAGTCATTAATTGGGTTGTTCTGATTGTAATAGATGGGATTGTTGTTTAATAATTAGATATATGCTAGTTGTGATTGTGGTAGTTGTGGTATTGATGTATTGGTATTTATGGTGATTGTGACTGTGGATGGTTTGGTTGAGGTAGTTGTGGTTGTGGTAGTTGTGGTTGTGATATTTTTATTTATGATATTTGTGGTAGTTGTAGTAATTTTAGTTGTAGTTGAGATCGTTGTTGTTGAGGTAGTTGTGGTTATTTTGGTTATGTGGGTGATGATTGTTGTACTTCATAATATGTAAACAAAATATTGGTTTCAGTAATATTTTACTAAATTTTTTACCCCATTATCGATAACTAAATCCAAAATATTTTCCTGCTACCAATTGTAACCAGTTTTTCTCAGTTTTCTCCATTTACGAATTATTTTATGTCTCGTTCATATATTTGTTATATTCTTATGTTCGATACTTTAGAAATTGTTTGGTCGATGATTTAACTTTGTTTATGAGAAGTGTGTGAAGGATTCTTGCATAAGGAATTGTGTTTGTGATCTGTAGGAGGCAGGTGGGTATTTGTCATTCCTTTGTGTTAACTTGTGTTTGTTAGAACTGTTGTGTTATGACTTTGCGATTAATATATGCCTCTCTCTCTATGTATATATATATATGCGATTAATATATGCCTCTCTCTTTATGTATATATATATATATATATATATATACAGGGTGTTTTAAAACAACACTGCCAGACCTCATCTGCTAATTAGTAAATACAATAACGAAGAAGATAATCTAAGGACAAAATGCAAAATAATATACCATTAATGATTTAAACCACATAGAGTAAAATAATTAGTGACACCCAGGTATGAGCTATAATCCGAACACGGGCTAGTGTCCCCCCTCCCCCCCAAATAGCCTACCTCTTGCCTCCCATCCCAGTTCGAGTTTTTCTTCGAAGCTTTGGAGTCATAACGAATCTTCTCATGTGTTTAATCATCTGCTCGGCCATGGTGCTATCTTCTTCTGTCATAGTGATTTTATTTACCTTATAATATCACATAAATATGGATTGTCGTTATTTAGGTGTGTCTCTGCCGTTGTTATTTTATACTCGTTAAGTCCAAGTGACGTAAATTGTTTGTTTTGGGTACCATTAGATTATTTTAAATATTCATTAGTGAACACCGTATACTTGTATATGTCTACAGCTACGTAAAATCGTCAAACTTCAACCATAAAACTGATAGACATATTTCGTTAGTACTCTGTGATAATAGTAACGTAATGAGGTATTTGTATTGAAACAGTAAATTGTGCAGGAACAATTTTTTCCCATTCAAACAGTTTCACAAACGATTAAATTACCTATAGCAGTGTTCGGATACCTGACCCAGATTTGAGATTCATTATTTTACCTCTTGGTCATCGTTACAAATGGTGCATATCTTTTTACGCTACTTGGATTATAATACTTAGCAGTTTTCTTCTAATTTCAAAATATCATTACCAATTTTATGTTACTTTGATTTTGTAATTATTCATATGTGATTAGGTCATTAGATATCTCCTCTTTACCTTTTTTACTTGGTAATCATTCATATTATGTATCATATGTTTTGTGCTGAGATCATAACCCTGTTTTGCTACATTTCTAAATAACCATTTATCTCCGTTACAATATATTTTTGGTAAAAACAGAATAGAAATATGTGTATTATATATTTTTATCAATGTGGTCGTCATACTCTGGCAGTGTTGTTTTAAAACACCCTAATATATATACAGTATATATAGTATACTGAAAGAGAGGGTGAAAGTGAGAGTGAAGTTAAATCGATACATGGAACGAGAGAAGCATGCTTGAAATATGCAGTCAGAGCTAGAGAGAGCGCGCGCGTGTGTAAATCAATAGTAGTAGAAAGCTCAAAGCATACTTGAAGAATGGAGAGAGAGAGAGAGAGAGAGAGAGAGAGAGAGAGAGTATGAAAGTGAGTGTGTGAAAGTGATGGAGGTGGTAGTTTAAATGGAATGAACAGAATAAGCGAAAGAGAGAATACCATGACGAGAGAGGTATATCAACAACAAGATAGCAAAAGTAAGAGAGAGAGAGAGAGAGAGTGTATAAAAGAGCAGCAACAAGAGGGCATTAGTAGCCGTGAGAGCAGTAATGATTTTCCTTTGTCTAGTGTTGTCAATGGTGCAACAAAGCGGCATACATCAACGGGCATTACAGTGCGTGCAACATTGATTCTGTTTCTCATATTCTCCCTCCTTCTCTCTCTCTCTCTCGTAAGTAAGATAACTTTCACTTTAAAGTTTACTAGTAACGAACCAAATAGTAGCATCGAAAAAGTCCCTAATTTCAAGAAAGCAAACTTCCATAAACTTAGAGCTATGTTTAAAGAAACTGACTGGAGCTTTTTAATTAACAATAACGACATAAATACATCTTGGAAGTTATTCGAAACCACTTACCTAAAAGCAGTGCAAGACTGCATACCATCGAAAATACGGCGTCCAGGCCATAATAATAAGCCCAAATGGTGGAATAAAGATATTTCAAACTGCCTGCTTGCTAAAAAATTTGCTAATGATAGATTAAAATCCTCACAAAATGACGAAGAACGGGTGAAATTTGTAGAGCTACGACGCAAAGCCAAAAAGTTAATTAAGCAAAGTAAAAAGACCTTAGAGTTACATATTGCGAATCAAAGTAAAACAAACCCGAAAGAATTCTATAGTTATATCAGAAAGAAAAAAGTAGTTACTTCAACTGTTGGACCGTTAGTCGATGAAAATGGAGAATACACCAAAGACGAAGTACAAATGAGTAATGCCCTCAATACCTTCTTTGCATCAGTTTTTACAACAGAAGACCTCAGTGATATCCCTACACCATCGCCGATTCAGATTGATAATTCAGATGTTCTAAGCAATATCACCGTTACAGAGAGAGAAGTATTGAATTGTTTAGATAAACTCAAGGTAAATAAAACGCCAGGACCTGATACAATCTCGCCTAGAGTTCTAAAGGAAGCTAAGAATGAGCTCTCCAAACCACTGACATTACTATTCAATAAATCCTTGCAGTCTGGAACTATGCCTGATCAGTGGAAGCTAGCCAACGTAACACCGATATTCAAAAAAGGCAGCAAATCCCTACCCAGTAACTATCGTCCAATTAGCTTAACCTCAGTTGTATGTAAAATGCTAGAAACGGTCATACGAGACAGACTCGTAAATCACTTAGAGGAAAATAACATACTTAAAGATACTCAACACGGCTTTCGTAAAAAAACGTTCCTGTTTAACAAACCTCTTAGACTTCTTCCACGATATCCTCAACCTCTACGATGAGAGTAAAGCTGTAGATATTATATACCTTGATTTTCAAAAGGCCTTTGACAAAGTTCCCCACAAACGTTTACTGCTAAAACTAAAAGCGCATGGAATACAAGACGGTGTGTTGAAATGGATAGAAAATTGGCTCAGCAACAGAAAGCAAAGGGTAGTCATAAACGGTAAGGCATCTAAATGGACCAATGTAAGTAGCGGGGTACCCCAGGGATCGGTACTAGGACCAATTCTCTTTCTAATTTACATCAACGACATAGATGAGGGTCTCACCTGCACAATCTCAAAATTTGCTGACGATACAAAAATTGCAAATAGCGTACTCTCAAAAGAACAAGTTGACGATATGCAACACAATCTAGATAAATTGTCATGTTGGGCCCAAATTTGGCAAATGAGTTTCAATGCGGATAAATGTAAAGTACTACATGTCGGATACCTAAATGAGAAAGCAAACTATTCGATGAATGGCACTCAGCTTAAGAATGTAAACAGAGAAACTGATCTGGGAGTAACAATATCGAGTAACCTAAAACCGAGTCAACAATGTTCAGAAGTTGTTAAGAAGGCAAACAAAATAATTGGCTTTATAGGCAGGTCATTTGAGCATAAATCCAAAGAAGTTATCCTAACCCTTTACAATTCCTTAGTCCGCCCTCTTCTGGAATACTGCGTTCAATCCTGGTGCCCTTATTACCAAAAAGATATAAACAAGCTAGAACGAGTTCAACGTAGAGTTACCAAAATGATACCTAGCCTAAAGAACAAACCATACGAAGAGCGTCTTAGAGAATTAAATCTATTTCCTTTAACCCAGCGCAGATTAAGAGGCGACTTAATTCAAGTGTTCAAAATCATCAAAGGCATCGACAATATGAACTGTAGTAAGTACTTCACTATCGACCAATCTAATTACACGCGGGGAAACGGTTTGCAAAATTATTGGTAAATCTTTTAACTCGCACGAATCTAAGAATTTCTTCTTCAATCGAGTTGTCAACTTGTGGAATGGGCTTCCCCGAGACGTTATAGACTGCAGCACCGTTGATTCATTTAAATTCCGCCTAGACAAATATCTCGCATCAAACCCGCGACTGACTGCGTTTGTAAATGAATAACTTTATCCTCCCCTTAGTTACTAACCCATATGTCCCCTACTAACTTCCTAGTCCTGCCACGTTAGTGGCAGGGCAGTAGTTCCCTTTCCTATGTTCCCTTACCCACTCTAAACCACTGTTTGGACACTTGATCCTCAGTGTTTTGGAGGACAAGCAACCTAGAAGGGTCACTAGACCTGTTGTTGCTTGATTTCCTTTGTAAAACTATGACTCATGGTTGTCTAATTGTGGCCCGTTGCAATTCTGACTTCTCGAAGCTGTCTCGGTGTCTCATAAGAACATAAGAACATAAGAAAAATAGAAATCTGCAGAAGGCCTATTGGCCCATACGAGGCAGACCCCTTCATCTCAAAATCTCGGACACCTCTCTGTCTCAAACGCCACCTATTGAGTTGTTTACTCACTAGGCACTTTTCCCATAGCATGTTTTGATTAGGGGATTATTCATACAATGCATATTTTATTGGAAACAGCAAGGGTATATTTATGGCGTGTCAATGGGTAGTTTTGGTGATGCACCGAAACTAAGTACGGCACTAATTTCAGCCCAATAATATCGCCCCATTTACACATCGGGATATGAACCAGGAACCTGAAGATTACCACTCTACCACACCTTCCCATATTACTAAAAGATAGCAATAGGAAAACAATATAAAAGTGTATTATGTTTCATGGGAAGGTTGGATACCTGTAAATACAACTTTAATTGTGTTTGTTTGAACAATACTAAACATAATTATGCTAGATAGAGATATATTTAATTGGGTATCGATATTCGATTGGCTACATTTCTCTAGGTGAGGCAAATCTGTACATAATTGTAGAGGTTGTGGAAGGTAATGCGACCTGTGCCATGAGGTAATTCTGTAAAGTAGTCATTATTGAAATGTTATTGAAGCCAGTTATGATAACACTGCATGTAGCTTACCCTTTCCATTCTCTCTCTCTCTCTCTCTCTCTCTCTCTCTCTCTCTCTCTCTCTCTCTCTCTCTATATATATATATATATATATATATATATATATATATATATTGTCGGATTGTCGGTGTTGCTCACATCAAATTATATATAGAAATAACATACTGAACATTTACTACAATTCATGTCTCAAACTCCTTCGAATAAAGATATAATATAGAACAATTTGATCTCGTTGCCTGTGATTTAAACCAGACTGCCTGTGAGATTTGTAGACAACTCTCTCCTGGCTTGTCATTTGTATTGGGGTCTTCAGAGTCAAATATTACTTCTCGGAGTTCTGGTTTCATTCGGGTTTGAGAATTGTGTTTTTGTCTGCAGTTTATAGAATTTACTGCGTGTCTGTTTGTTTGTGTCTGTCTGTCTGTCTGTCTGTTTGTTTGTCTGTTTATCTCTCTGTATGGCTGTCTAGCTGTCTTTTTGTTTCTCTGTCTACCTGCCTGTTTCTGTCTGTCCAACTTTCTGTCTCTCTCTCTATGGCTGTCTATCTGTCTGTCTATATCTTTGTATGCCTGTCTCTCTGCGTGAATCTCTGCCTGTTCGTCTACCAGCCCCCCCCCCCCACCCTCTCTCTCTCTCTTTTGTTCCTCTCTCTCTCTCTCTCTGTCTCTCTGTCTCTCTCTCTCTGCATAAAAAGATGAATCACTGTTAATTTTCCCTGCACGGTCACAAGCCCAACAATCGAACCTATTCTTATGGAAAATCAGCCGGAACACATTCACTGAACGGAAATCGGGCGTGTGGTAAAACCCCTTTAGTCCACAAAACGTCCTGCCCATGTATACTTGAGTAGGTTTGCTTAGCTTAAGGGGGTACTACTTGCTTTTTATGGATACCCTTCTCCCTCATGTTTAGCATATTAGTTGTGAGGTCTTAAGACGTTCGTTTCGTTAGTTTGGCGATTTTGAGACCTTTCGCCTCATTTTTTTGTCAATATTAAGACCTTTCGTGCCCTTTAGGTGTCGATTTTTTCCTGGCGAGCGATAGCGAGCCTCTGATTTTAGAAGGAACCGAAGCCTTCGGCCGGGGCATTTTATTACCGAAAAATGTACACATTTGTCTTGAAAGGGGGTCTAGGGGATGTTTTTCTAAGCTTGATGGAGGTCTAACGAGGAAACTCAGAAATAAATTTATAAATATATATACAGACCAAAAACCAAGCGGTACCCCCTTAAGTTAGATTTTACTCAAATTATGTGAGATAAGATTGACTCTGAAAATGGACAAAGGGTCTATATTGCTAGTGAAGTATATAACTATAAAAGATGCAAAGATTCTTCAAGTCCGCTTCAAGCCAGCTAACAAACCACTATTGCAAGTTCATCTAATTTCCGACTATGTTTAGCTCGAAACTATAGTCTATTCGCTGTAAGTAGGCAAGAAATCATTAACTCTATCTGCTGTAACTCAAAAAGGGCTAGAGCAAATTGGCTGTACATTTTCACATCTATTCCTTGACTGACTTTTCCCAAATGGTAGACATATTAGCTCGATTACTCTAGTCGTTTTTTAGTTACAGAGGTTAAAGGTCATGATTTATCGCCTACTTACAGCGAATATACTATAGTTACATCGGTATTGGTGAGTATACAAACGTTAGTGTGTTATATGGCAACCACAGTCCACAGTTGCCGTCTGTAGGCTGTAGTGGTAACAGCCTTAAGGGGGGTCACCTGCATTTGTTCTCTACTTTTCTCTCTGGCTTGTATCCATTCGGCCCCATTCAGCTTACTGTTTTAAAACGTTTATCCCCATCCAGCTGTCGATTTATTACTGGCGAGCTATAGCGAGCCAGCATTGTATGGAGAATCCGGCTTCGCCGGAAAAAAATTTCTACGGAAAAATGTACAAATTTAGCCTGCTGACAAAAACATTACAAACAAATATGCTGGCTCGCTACCGCTCGCCAGGAAAAAATCGACACCTGGATGGGGATAAACGTCTTAAAACAGTAGGCTAAATGAGGCCGAATGAATACAACCCAGAAAGAGGGAGAGAGAGAGAAAAAAATTAGGTGGGGCCCCCTTAAATAAGCTTGATCCAGAAACTATCGGAAGTTAAAACTTTTCAATCTCTGTGTGTTTAGATATGTTGAATCCAACATACCTTGAATTTGACTCTATATCTCTCAATTTAATGGGATACTCGCTACATGCAGCTTTGCCTTTTATCTTCTTACACATAGCAAACACTAGAGCTACTGAATAACGTACAATAGAACTCGTATGAATCCATTCTTATAGATAAAAGAAGCAAAGGAAAAGGTTGAAGCCATTTTAGGAGAGTAACTCTTTGAGCATTATGACGCGTTTTAGCAGTATATTTGCTATAATTGAACGATTTTATTCAGCTTAGAAAGGCATAGGCCATAATTGAGTTTGGTCATTCCTAAACTGCATGAAATCGTCTAATGAAAGCCAAAATGCACCATAATCCTCAAAGGAGGATAACCAATATTATAGGACACGAACCAAAGATAATAGATGCAAAGTAACACCCCCCCTTCCCACCTCCCAGCCGCTACACATACTGCTTCTGATTCCCTTGCCTCCTCCCCCCCCTCCTCCTCCTCCTCCCCCCCAGCAGGGATCTTATTAATTAGTCCAGTCCGGTCCAATGCCACTCCTCCCGTCTGTATTATTATTCAATGGTGGAGGAGCGAGGGGTGGTTATGGTAGGGTTTATTTTATTGTTATTGAGGATTGGGACTGCTTTTGCCATTTACGGGATTTTATTCTTCGACGGCATTTAAGCTAAATATAGAGCACCAGATTCCCCTTAACAAAGAGAGAGGAAAATATTGAATATATATAGCATTCCTCCTCAATGCCCCCCTTCAAGATTAATTTACTGTTTTAGGTAGTTAAATGTCATTGCCGAAGGCCTGTTTTTCCTATAATGGAGGCTCTCTATCGCTTGCTAGGAGAAAAATCAACATTTAAATATCTTACGCGTCATGTAATTGCCAAACTTAAAGGTCGAAACGTCTAAAGACCGCCAAGCTAATGAGACGAAACAATGGTGTCAAAAAATGCCAGCCTGGGATGAGACACAACCACGATCGTATTAGACCAGTGGGGACCAACGCCACTCCCATCAGTATTCACGCGGGGTAGTGAAGGGGTAGCTAGCCAGGAAGGACATTTATATACTATAGTCTATTCGCGGTAAGTAGGCGAGACATCATGACCTCTATCCTCTGTAACTCAAAAAGAGCTAGAGAAAATTGGCAGTAAAGTCCACATCTATTCCTTGACTGACTCTTCCCAAATGGTAGAAATATTAGCTCGATTACTCTAGTCGTTTTTTTAGTTACAGAGGTTAGAGATTATGATTTTCCGCCTACTTACAGCGATTAGACTATAGGATGTGTACTGGATGTAGGGGGGTTACTTATTCTAATTTTGATTTACTTATATATATTTTTTCAAGTGTGTTTATATTATTAAGTTTGCTAACTTAGACCTCTATCAATCTTACAAGAATCACCACCAACAACCCCCCCTTCGAGATAAATTAGTACATCTTTCGGTATAAATGTGTTCAACTTGTGTATTATCTTCAGAAATTATAGGATTATAAACTATCAAAATTTGCGGCTTGAATACCACAGAACCTTCCTGAGCTGCATACAATCTTCTAAATACAGCTAAATTTAGATGAAAAAGTCACTCGTTCTGAATGTATTATAGGGCTATAAGGTCGTTGCACACTGACACGACAGCCCCTTCAAGACTGGAGCGAACACCCACGACACATACTAATCTTGTGTCTTGCCGAATTTACTAGAGATCGCGGCGAAAATGACTGGCATCGTTAGAGTGTTAGAGTCGTATCTCTACCATATCTCTTCCGCACGACTTGATAAGACTCTAGCAATGCCGATACGGTGGAGAAACGAATGCTACGAAGAAGATAGGAAAAGTTTTGTGAAGGGTACACGACTAGTCCACAGAAAAGATACGACCCAAAAGACTGCGATACAACTCAGAAGAATCGTATCGACGTCATATCGACGCCGTGAGACGTGTAACCGGATTGAGGCTAGATGCGCGGTTGCCAACTCGACAGTTGCCAATTTTCCTGTACAGAAGAGATACGGTCCGCATGGCAGGCTTACGCACCAGACGACGTTGATACGGGCCATACAGCTTTGATACGGACCATACGTCTTTGATACGGACCACACGATTGTGATACGGCGAGTTCGTGATGGAGACCAGACTCAGACGATTTTTTACAGTTGCCGGGGGATTCCCACGAACCTTTGAACAGCTCAAAATATCGTATCGACCCCCGATACATCGCTTGGACCGTGAGAGTCACCCACGGCTAATTTCCGATATCCACGATTATGTTGCCGATTCGCCGTATCAGGCTGAAATTTCGAGTCATCAATCCTATTGCCATATTAATTTTACTCAGCTTAGGAAGAACCTCCAGGAATAAGATCATTAAAGAATCAGTTAACTGAATTAACTCTAATTCTGACAGAAGAGAGAGAGAGAACAACAGACATATAGGGAAGATAGATAGAATATAACTGGAGAGAGATAGGTAGGTTTTAAGAATATAGATAAAAGATAGATAAATATGCATATACAGTTACAGTATACCTAATATATATATATATATATATATATATATATATATATATATATATATATGTGTGTGTAAATAAACTAAATAAAATAAATTGGATAGCTGATAGAAAGACAAATATTTAAGGAAGATAGATAGATAGGCGACACACACACACACACACACACACACACACACACACACACACACACACACACACACACACACATGAATCGTTAAAAAGATTGTTAATTTGATAGATAAAAACAAAATAATAAGAAGAAGGTGGAAGGAAATGAAAAGGGGACAAGGAGGAGCAGAGAGGTAAAGCAGGAGAAGTAAAATGAGGGATAAGTCTAAGGGATAAAGACTAAGATTTGGCCAGGTGGAAATTGATTGGGTCTGTATGGAAGGGCGAATAAGAAAGATTGGGAGGAGGATGAAGACGGCTCAAGGAAGATCCAAGCCCCCTCTTATATATATATTTATCTATTATGCTTCTTATAGCTTCTTTCTCTATGCTTCTTGCTATCCATCTTGTTCTTGTGTTCATCTATCGTATTTTTATTATTTCCTATTTCATCTCCTACTTCTCCTCCTCCTCTAGTGTATTATTTCCCCTTCTCTTTAAGCTCAACCTACTCCTTATTCTATTCCTACTCTTCCCATCCCTTTTACTCCCCTCATTCGTTCCCTCTTCTTTCTATTTATTAGGTTTGTATTATTTTGATATTCCTCCCACCCTCCTTCTTTCCTTTACTAGTAAACACCTCCTCCTCCTCTTCCTCCTCCTCCTTCTTTTCTTGTTCCTCCTCCGTTTTCCTATTCCTCCTTCACTTCCTCTTCCCTCTCTTCTTCCTCTTCATCAACCATTCCCTCCTTATTCTTCCTTCATTCATCTTGCATATACAATTACTTCCTTTTATATTTGCTTGCCCCACTTATTATTATATATATTTGTGTATCCTACGGAGTGGAGATGTATTATTAGGGGTTCGACCCCTACGGGGAACCCCTATTGTAATCATTAAACCTGGTTTTTCATCCAAATTATTCTTACACGACGGTTTGGACGCAATAACTTCAGAACCGCTTTTTGGATCGGGATCAAACTTTTACAAGAGGTGCGTTTTTGTATTGGGCAACTTTTGATATGCTAAATATCTGGCATGGCGGCCAAACAGGTCCGTGGCAGCCGATTTCCCGAAAAATTTGACACCTAAATACCATCTCTCCCACTCATAGGAAACGATTGGGCTTTGGCATAATTATGGACTCCACTACTAATGCTCCGCAAATGTTATAGAGAAGGTTTTGCTTTTGCACGTGGGTTTTTTTCCGGCGATCTTGAAAAAAACTCTAATTCCACTTAAAATTCCACATCTTGAAAACTACGCTGATGATCAAAGCCATGCTTGCGTAGTTGGGTGAGGCTCGCGATTCCGAACGTTTTGATACCAAAAGAATATAAATGGGTGGAATAGTTTGGCCGCAGCATTGAAAACTGTCTATTCTTAAATGACTTTAAAACCGTATTCGCTACCCACACAAAGTATACCGTCTACAGTTTTCCACGCAGGCTTCCACGCATCCCCCAGTTTTGCTTAATAACATCGTTGCTTTATTATTCAGATCTATAATTTTGTTTTATTTAACTCTCTCAAAACAGTTCGAGTCCCTACGAATCCCACCAATTATTTAGCCAACCTACCTATACATACCTACCCTACCAAATAATAATGATAATTAAAATTTATTTTTGGTGAATAGCAGAGTATTGGCTAAGGTTTTTAATAATTCCTCCCTTTGCCAAATGCTTTGTTTAACCTCTCCGCGGCGCACAGGGGGTTTTCTACAGGGTAAGACTGTGCGCACCTATGATGATTTTGGGACCTATTGCCAATTTCGATAAAAAGTACATCATCGTGTAGGGAATGTTTGCGTGCATCGGCCCATATATATTTGACCCCCCAAAAAATGTCTGGGGGGGTGAGGGAACGGTCCGTAGTTGAAAAATGTGGAGCGAATGGCACCGCGCGGCTAGATTGTCATCGAGCGGCGAGATTTCCCTGCCGAATTTTCACGCGCCCAGGGGATAGAAGGAGAGGGAGGAGGGGGTGGGTTACCGCGTATTATCACGTATATCTCCTTTTTTGAGCCTTTTTAGGCTATTTAGAGTATGTATACGTGTGTAGGCCACCCATATAACAATGAATATGCCTCATAGTGACCAAAAATTGCAATATATAAAGGAATTATAAGAGAATTTTTAGGCGGGAATGAAGATGTGTTGGAGGTTTGGCGGCAATTTATGAGCTGAGAGGGTGTGTTACGCCATAAATATCACGTAAATCTTGTATTTAGAGCACTGTCATGCTATAATAAAGACGTGTACGTATGTAGGCGTCCCATATAACAAGGAATATACCGCATATAGCCCAATTGATGCGATATTTACGCAAATTGTGAATGTGTTTCTAGCAGACGGAAGCCTGAAAGGGTGGGTTGGGGGGGGGGGGGGGGGGGGTGGGGGGGGGGGGGGTGGGAGGGAGGCATGCAGGGGTGCAGTGAGTGAGTGAGTGAGTCGTGGAGAGATGGAAGTCAGGCAGATATCTAGATAGATAACCAGCTTTGTGATAATTGTGGAGGCGCCCGAGGCGTATTGATGTCTTGGTATTTTGAACCTTATGTCTACCAGATGTCTGGTGTTCGTTGCCACCAACAGGTCTACAATAACATGAGTCAGGAATGGAGAGAGAGATAGAAACTGAGACATGCGTATGTCGTACGTATAAATGGACTTCAGAATTGCATTTTTATGCAAGCAGACATTGCATTTTAGACACATGTGAAGTACCACAGAAACATGTAGGCCATTGACTGTAAATAAAGTACTATATTATAGACCACCAGCGACGGTGGTGAGTAAACACAGGCAGATTGCCTTTTGTGATAAAGGGCTAAATATAGAATGGTGTCTCCTTACACTTGCGAAAGGGTAGATTGCCACCAGAGAAACGTTTACTTATTTATTTCCAAGTAATATGCAATCTAAATGTATATTCGAGACCTACTGCAATTATTTGTATGACAGTCATGACTATGTATAATCCAATATACGCGCGTAGGCGAGACATAAGAAAGCTGGTTGAGCAATTTTCGACACCCACACAGTTATTATTCTTTTTTATTTACAATATTATACAATACAAATGTATTTGTGAAGAGTATTTTATCCATTATTGTATTTATACAAATTTTGTTCCCAGACAGAGCTGCTGTTGCTGGTGTAGCTGGGGCATAAAGGAGCGGCAAGGGTCACCGCTTGACCGTGTGAAAATGAGTGGAGTCGCACTGAGAGGGGCAATTTTGCTGAGTGTTTGGGCAATTTTTGACAGAATAAAGTTATATAATTACTAATTCTTGACAGAGACAAACTTTTATAAACCTTGGCATGATATAATTGATAATCCCATCAATTTACAAACGTAAATTGGTGGGATAATTCATTTTTTTTGTATATTGTCATTTCGATTGTAGACACGAAGTTTTGAGTGATATTTGGTATGAGCTCCTGTGGCATGGTTGGTAAGGTCGTGGACTGGAAAACTCAAAGTGTGGTAGGGTTGTGTGATCGAATCCAGGAGGGGGTTATGGGGAAGGTTTTATATTGTCTAGAAAAATTTTGATAAATTTTTTTTTTTACAAGATCATGCCATTGTATTCAAACAATATGAAATATTCATAGAATATATCATATTGTAAGAATACAATGACATGATTTTTTTTTTTTTTTTTTTATTGTTTTATTTTATTATCTTAGTAGGTTTGACAGGATTTATTGAAACATATTTATTTTTGTACAATTCATTTGAGGTAAGAAAATAATTATATACACATTACTTTGGCTAATAACAAACATATATATTGATATACTAAAAAAATAAGGCATATTACATGTAAATCTTTGAAACTTATAAACTAAATAATGAAACATACAATTATATAATGTAAAAGCTATATCACAGGGACATCTTTGGAACTTATACATTATATAATATATATGTTACATTATGAGGTAGCGTGATCAATTAGGTCAGGTCAGGTAAGGTAGGGCGCGAGTCCAGGACAGGGCGGGGCAGGGGGCGAGTCCAGGGCAGGGCACGGGGCGAGTCCAGGGCAGGGCAGGGCAGGGCAGGGCAACACTCAATAATTCTTGAAGGTGTGGTAGTCCCTGAAGCAGTCACCCAGGCAGAGTGGAACTTTGCACTTGGCGCACATTGAGGTGACTCTTTTGGTGACATGGGGTTTCCTGACACTGGAGCTGCAGACGGTGCACTGCGCCTGCCTGTGACGAGTGCCAAGCATCTCAGTGTTGATGGGGTAGTGTCTTTCGACACCCAGCTGGATGCGGTCAGGAACGTGATCCCCACGCCATGCCGTACGTCTGTGAGTGGTGGTGCCATACTTCTCCAGGAGTTGGTATGAGACGTTGTAGACGAACTCCCGGAATTTCAGCTTCTGGTTTGGGGCCATATCCTTTTTCACCAACCACAAGTTGTAGGCGTTCAGCATCGTTATATCAACTAGGTGGAGGAAGAGCTTGTGATACCACTTCACAGTCTTCCTCAGACACTCAACAGCTGACAGTCAGACTTGTCCACCAGGCGCATGTTCTTAGTGTAGTCCACTACCATGTCGGGCTTGTAGATTGTCTTCCTGGTTCGGTAGTGGATTTTGCCAGAATCCATCTGGGCACCTGTGTGGACGGTGGAAAG
The DNA here is from genome assembly GCA_032716605.1 of Paralithodes platypus. NCBI lineage: Eukaryota > Metazoa > Arthropoda > Malacostraca > Decapoda > Lithodidae > Paralithodes > Paralithodes platypus. The sequence continues at coordinate 14,670,359 of CM064528.1, read as the reverse complement.
CAGGTGGACGTCTCGCTTATCCTTCCACTTCAGGGCTATCAGTTTCCCACACTTCTCGAGCTGCTTGTATTTCTGCCCCTTTCGTCGCCTTCTTCGCACATGCCTCTCGCGGTGTTCCTGGGCCAGGTCGACTTCTGAAGGTGTGTCACTGGAGGAGGCATCTGTGAGAGGAATGACATTACCTGTGAACTTTGGCATAAACTTTCTTGTCTTTCTGACAGTCCCACATGACCCCGTTTGGTTGTCATGAAGAAACTGGCAGAGAGCAGGAGAAGTATACCAGTTGTCAGTGTAGATGATGTGGCCTTTGCCCAGGTAAGGTGCCAACATTTTCCTGACGATGGCACCTGACATGCCCATGGGGTCATTGGCAGCGGCTTTCGGTATGTCAATGTCAGTGCCTGTGTACACGATCATGTCAAGCACTATTCCAGTTTCGCAGTCACACAAAACGAAGAACTTGATTCCGAACCTATGCCTTTTCAAGGGGATATACTGCTTGAAAACAAGACGTCCTTTGAAGAGCACGAGCGACTCATCAATCACCAAATTGAGGAAGGGGTAAAAGTATTTCCTATACCTCTCCAACAACATGGTGAACACATCCCGAACTTTCCATATCCTGTCAATCCTGTTAGGATTTTCGTTGTCTGCAAAGTGCATAAATCTTAGCAGCAACAAAAATCTGTCACGAGTCATGAACTTATTGAAAGTTGGGGTGGCGATGAGAGGGTCGTGCTTCCAATAGTGTTGCAACACATGCTTCTTGATCAGAGGCATGAGGAACAACAAGGCAAAGAACGTCATAAATTCTTCCACAGTCGTATCCACCCAGCCTCGTATTCTCGCTTTTGGAGAAAGGATGTCCAACCTGCTTTCGTTCGCTTGATCGTCACAGGGCCAGTCGTCAGTTGTTCCTGACGTCCCAGGATTGAACTGGGGCACGTCAGGTACAAAATTGACCCCGTCAGACCAATCGAACGAAGGCAGCTCAGGGATCGGAATGTCGTCTGCGTCTGCTTCATCGTCTGAAATATCGCTTCCATGGTCGCGATACAGCACTTCATCATCATCACCCTCCTCTTCACTTGACAGACGATGCCCTTCCTCATTTTCGTCACCGACGTCGGACTCACTCCCACTGTCCACTCCCAAATCCCCCCACCCTTGGTCCCGTGCTAGGGCTTCGTCGTCGAAACCTGGGCTGCCAATGTCCTGCGAATCACCATCAAACAGCAGGGCGGCATACTTTTTTTTTTTTTTTTTTTTAAGAGACAATGAACGGAGGAAGGAAAAACACAGATAAAACAAAAAGGTCCATGTGCCTAAAGGCATCCTCCATTCATAAAATGTTTGTAACAACTGGATTTAAACATTTGTTGATTGTAAGTTTGTGGAAAGCAATTTGAGGGAAGTGAATTCCAAAGAGTAGTAGCTCTGGGGATAAATGAATTCTGATAAGCAGAAGTTCTGCATTGTGGAGGAGAAAGTGTAAATTCATGGGCGCTCTCAGCTGCCCTAGTTCTACGGGGAAAGATGTGGAGAGGCGGCACAATTGAAGCAAGTTCCTCGGAACAATTGCTGTGAAAATATCTGTAGAATAATGCAAGGGATGCAACGTTTCTTCGTATGGCTAATGTAGGAAGGTCCTGTGTGATTGCAGGGTTATTGATTAATCTAATAGCTTTATTTTGAATTTTGTCCAACTGCCTCAATGCAACCACTCCACTTCCACCCCACAGAGGTGAACAGTAATCCATCTGAGAGCGCACATGACTTTTATATATTACGGCCAACTGCTCGTCAGTGAAGAATTCTCGAACTCTGTACAGGAGTCCCAGTTTTTTAGAGGCATTCTTAGCAATGCTTCTAACATAATGTGTCCAGCTCAAGTTAGTAGTTAATGTTACACCGAGAATGTCAATACTAGGGGAAGTGGGAATATTTACATCATTAAAAAATATATGGGAGCCAGTGAGATTCTGTCGGTTAGAAAATTGAATGTACTTGGTTTTCTGTGCATTAAAGGAAACTAGATGGTGTCAGAGTTTTCCGGGTCACTTTTGCACATGCGGGAGTCTTATGGACAGGGACAGCAGAGGCGGTGGCAGGGGCGGCGGCAGGGGCAGCAGTGGTGCGTGGCCTTGATGGCAAGATGATGGTGGTGCCTGTCGCCCTTCTCTCTGTTCCTTGGGCAGGGGCGGCATGGGCGGCAGGGGCAGCAGGGGCAACAGGGGCAGCAGGGCCGGCAGGGACACCAGGGCCAGCAGTCGCTTTCCCTCTCCCTTTCCCCTTCCCCTTCCCCTTCCCTGTTCCTTGGGCAGGGGCAGCAGGGGCGGCAGGGGCAGCCGGGCCAGGGGCGGCTGGTGGTGGTGGTGGTTGTGGTAGGGGCACTGTGGCTGGCGTACGGGTTCTCTTCCCTACGCCCGTGCCTTTAATTTTTCCTGCTCCCGCAGGTTCTTCAGCCCTAGGGCGGCCTCCTGCGTCGCTGGTACCGGTGGCAGGGGTGGCAGGGGCAGCAGGGGCAGCCGGGCCAGGGGCGGCTGGTGGTGGTGGTGGTGGTAGGGGCACTGTGGCTGGCGTACGGGTTTTCTTCCCTACGCCCGTGCCTTTAATTTGTCCTGCCCCCGCAGGTTCTGCAGCCCTAGGGCGGCCTCCTGCGTCGCTGGTACCGGTGGCAGGGGTGGCAGTGGTGGCAGTGGTGGTGGTAGTGGTTGTTGTAGTGGCCTGGGTCGTGGTGGCAGTGTCCCGAAACACCAATGACCTCTGTACCTTTCTCGTGCTTGCACGTGTTTTTCGTGCTTTGGGTGCAGGTGTTTCGTCCTCCGAGCTGTAGGGCGTGTCGTACTGGTAGCTAGGGTCTTTAGCAGCCACCCTCTGCCTTCCACGGCGGCTAACACCACCAGAAGGAGGGCTGGTTGTGTCATCAGGGAGCGAGCGTGAGGGACGTGTGGGCTCCATGACTAGTGCGTGGTTACTGGCGCGGTGGTGCTTGCACGAGTGCGGGGCGAGCGTTTGGCGGGGTGGTGTCGAGAGTTGACATGTAGTACTATACCCACACCAATTTTCAGCCGCCTGGCTATAAACGCGCGGTTTTGGTACGCGTTCAAAAGCTCTGCTCTTAAGAGTCTCCTCGCAGTCCGCCGGGGGAACTCTTATGAGTCTCCCTGCAGCTCCCGGGTTAATAACAATGATATGGACCTTCAGAGTTTGACAATTGCCCGTGTGACAGCCTTCACCAAGGTGTAAAAGAGGAGAGCCCACTCAATGTAATAAATCTGTTCTACAGCGACGGTGGCGCCTCTAGAGGCCAATAGGTGATAACATGTTGATCAAGCCATTTGTTTCCCTCTTGATATTGTTTATACAAACTAAGATGATACTCTGCTGAAGACCACTTGCATGTACTGTATACAGTGTGAATGTACGAACATTAAGGAATTCTGAAGAATAAAATGCCTCCTCCCCATTCAGTTAATGCCTGGCAGATTTTGTTTATACCTATGAGCCGCTTGGCGGCGCTGGGTGTCGGGGAAATACACCTAAGCCTATTGAAGAGGACAATCCTTTCCTAATGCTCCTTTCCTTGCCTTGACCCTGCTATTACGAACTTTATAACCTTAAAGCTCCCTACAGTTTTAGATGAAACCATTGGTTTCTAATATTGGATCATTTTTGTCATTCTACGCCAGGACACCAAAATTGGACAGCATAATCCATATGGGGTCTCACTAATGACAAGTAAAGTTTTAAGATAACATCAGCAGTTCTGTTACTCACACTCCTAGAGATGAACCCGAGAATCCTGTTTGCCTTATTACGAACGCTTATACACTGTTTTCTAGGCTTCAAATCATTGCTAACAAACACACCAAGATCTTTCTCGCAGTCTGAATTTTCTAATTCTAAATTAGCTAGTTTATATTTAACATTTGTTTGCATCTTCCCTATCTTTAATACCTTGCATTTGTCAATGTTAAACTTCATCTGCCAATTTACTGACCATTCATGTAAGGTATCTAGATCCCTTTGGAGGCACTCTATATCGCTATCTGAATCAATTGATCTCCCTATTTTAGTATCGTCTGCGAATTTACTTATCCTACTAGTTATACCTAAATCTAGGTCATTTATGTATATAAGAAACAACAGGGGACCTAATACCGATCCCTGGGGGACACCACTTTTGACTGCTCCCCATTCTGACTTGGTACCATTTATGCTGACTCTCTGCTTCCTACCAATTAGCCATGACCTAATCCATCCTAACAACGCCCCACCTATTCCATGTGCCTCAACCTTTCTCATCAATCTCTCATGAGGGACTCTGTCGAAAGCTTTACTGAAATCTAAATATATAATATCATATGACTTGTCATTATCTACTGCTTCATATACCTCTGAGAAAAAACTAAGCAAATTAGTAAGGCAAGACCGTCCCTGAGTGAATCCATGCTGAGAAGAATTGATTAAGTTAAATGTTTCTAAGTGGTTTCTCATTTTCCTAGCAATAATTGACTCTAGTAGTTTTCCTATGATTGAAGTGAGACTAATGGGACGGTAATTGGATGCTATTGATTTATCACCTTTTTTGAAGATCGGAACTACATTTGCAAGCTTCCAAGCTTCTGGAACTATACCTGTTTCTAATGACTTGTTAAATAGAAATGTTAATGGATAACTTAACTCATCTCTGCATTCTTTTAATACTCTAGCATATACCTCATCAGCCAGGCGATTTATGAGGTTTCAGTCTGTCAATTTCCTTAACCACATCATTTCTACTTATAGTAACCGTACTTAACCTATTTTCTATACTATCGCTGTATACCTTACGGACTTCTGGAAACTGTGCCAAATTTGCATTAGTGAAAACGGAAAGAAATTGACTATTTAATGTACTGCACATTTCTAAATCACTTTCTGTCAATTTCCCTATCGAAGTTTTAAGGGGACCAATTACATCTCTAACCTAGGATTTATATAGTTGGTAAAAAGCTTTAGGATTATTTTTTGAATCATTGGCAACCTTAATTTCATAATTTCTTTTTCTTTACTAATATCCTTTTTTACCTGTCGTGATAGATTCTGATAGTAAGCAAGTAGGTGAATTTCGCCTTTTTTAATTTTTCTATATTCCTCTCTTTTTTCCTAGAAGATCTAATAGTCTATTATTCATCCATTTGGGTTGGTTCTGTGTTGATCTAAATTTTCTTTTGGGGATATATTTATTTTGCGCATTGAATACTGACTTGATAAAATTATCGTATGTATCTACCAAGTTTGACGTCTCCTCCTGACTTAAGATGACAGGTGCCTGAGAAAGGATACACTCATTTGGACACCTGGATCGACTTAATTTTTTGACCATAGGGTCCGCTAACAGGGCTTCTCTTAACCCACCATAATTGGCTTTTCTGAAGTCAGGTATTAATGTTGTATTCTCTCTGATATTACCTTTCCATTGTATATTAAAATACACAGAATTGTGATCACTATTTCCAAGGTGGTCCCCGATTTCTACACTATTTATCATATGTTCATTGTTACTGAAAACTAAATCGAGAATATTATCACCTCTAGTCGGCGTATCTATGAATTGAGATAAAAAACTATCTTGTACTACCTCAATAAACTCCTTTGAATCAGAGTCGCCTATTTGTTGCTGCCAATCTATATTAGGGAAATTAAAATCCCCCATAATGCACACGTTGCTAAGCCTTGATGCTATTTTAATTTCCTCCCATAATGATGTTCCGTCATTTCTACTCATATTTGGCGGTCTATACATAACTCCAATAACTAAAGTCTCACTACCTTCGTTAACTTCTACCCAAACACTTTAATTTTCATTATTTACTCTAATACCTGATTTAGTACAGCTTTTTAATGAACTCCTGACAAACACTGCTATACCGCCACCCCTCTTACTTGTTCGGTCATATTTAAACGAACTATATCCTGGTATATCAAACTCTGCTAAAAAATGCCTGGTTTGCTAAAAAATGCCTGGTTTGCTAAAAAATGCTGACATAAACCTTATCTGCCCATAATAATTATGATTTAGGCTTTCAATCCTACTCCATCCTACACATAACTCACTGCCATAACTTAATATAACTAGTTTGGACAAGTGTAGCTCAAATATAGACTTTAAAACAAGTCTGAGTTAGAGTCCCTTTGCGTGTGTAGTTAGCGAGAGAGGGAGTGACTATAACGCTAGATTCCTTTCTCAAAAGCCGCTAGAATATCCTCTCGATATTGAATAAATGCAAACCATCTCTAGAATGATGCCACAACTCTGGAATGTTTTTTGTTGGTTTGTTTTGCATGTTTTACAATGTATAATGGTTCTAGATATTTATAGAGTATCCCTGCAGTTATGGGAAAATGATAGCTAAATTGAAGTATGTAGCGTTTTAAGATGTAGCGTTAAAGTAGCTCTATTGGTAACACTGACTTACATATTTATCGCTTTCGTCTCTTGGAATAATTCGTATATACTTCACTATTGGATGTAATCATACACATACAACTTATCTTATTAAACTCAGAGATTCCTCATTCGAAGTATATCCAAATATGATGTATGTATTTGAGTTTTGTGATACAAACCTGTATATATTTTATGAAAATACGTAATTGAAATTGTGCCGAGTTTGTGTTTTTGTTAGTTTACCACAATTACCAGCTCAGGGCCGGATACTCAAAGCTTTGCCTTAGTTCCAGGCCTTATATTACTACCCTCTGTTCTGCTTCAGGGAAGCACTTACACTAACTGTATTTTTTTAGCAATTTCGGAATTGCATTTTTGCTTGAGTAACATGTTTATCCCATAGTTTTACTTAAATTTCGTAGTAGGCTACGTGTGATGCCAATTAGTCTAGGCTATGCCAGATCCAAGTCTTTAGACATTGGCTAGTTTATACAGGTCTTTCATTACTGCAGTTAAGCACAAACTTATTTAACAATGGAAAATAAGGTTTAAGTAAATGACCAACCAGTGACGGGCCCCATCGATGATTATTAGTATGTTATCACTTTCATGAACGATACTTTGTTGGTGTACATGTAGCCTAGGCTACTTACCGTCGCAAATTCGCTATAGCCTAAGTGAAATACGAGAAACTAAAAAATACCTCCTTGTCAATGGCCACGCAGCAATAGTACACAATGGCCGTCATTCGGGAGCTCTTACCCTCAATATTTCAGTCGAACGTCACTACCACCTAGCGGTCTTTTTAGGAATCATGAACCATAGCATGAACCAATCACAATGCTTCCCATCACTCTGCTCATGGAGCCAATCACAGCCTTCCATCAAATTATCAACCAATCACAGTCTTTCAGTCGTCACGTCACGCCCCTCGCCGGTCCGGGCCGGCTCAGTTTGAAGATGGAGCCCTAAGATGGAGGTCGTGGTCGTATGTGCTAGCCTACGAGTTTTTCAGGTAATTTGTAGTAGTTTGGCATTTTTAGGCCTAGGCTAGGCTATTTACGTAACCGGATCAGTCTGAAGATGGTTTTATCTTTGATATAGGCCTAGGCCTAGGGCCTACAGTGTTGTTTAATACCAAGGACTCGCAATTTACTATTTTCCCATTAGGCCTATCCATCAAATCATCAATCTTAAAACATGGCCCCTGATAGTGGGGAGGGCTATGAAGATCAGGGAAATTGCGGGGTAAAAGGCGTAAATAAAGGGGAAATATTGGAAGAACTCTGAAAATACAATATTTAAAAGTAACAAAACCTGAAAATGGAAAAACCCGAGCCAAGTTTTGACCCAACTTGGCTCGGGTTTTTCAATTTTGCAGAGTCCAAAATCACAGTAGGCCTAACCTCATTTCGAAAGTTGGCTCGTTTTGTTTTTGGCAAAAGTTGGCTCGGATTTAAGGGATTTAGCGGGGGTGTGGGGACGGAAGCCCCCCACCCATAATACTAGGTTAGGTTAGGCTAGGCAAGGCAAGGCAAGGCTAGGCTAGGCTAGGCTAGGCTAGGCTAGCCTAGCCCCATAATACTAGGTTACGGTTACGTTAGGTTAGGCTAATGTTAACCCCATAATACTAGGTTAGGTTTGGTTAGGTTAATGACAAAACTAGGCTCGGATTTCATGGATTTAGCAGGGGTGTGGGGGTGGGAGCCCCCACCCTTTATACTAGGTTAGGTTGGCTAGGTTAGGCTAATGTTAACCACATTCTTACTGGCTTTATCCACGTTGAAAAACAAAAACACCCGAGCCAACTTTTGAAATGAGGTTAGGCTACTGTGATTTTGGTCAGTCTGAAGATGGTTTTTTCTTTGATATAGGCCTAGGCCTAGGGCCTACAGTGTTGTTTAATACCAAGAACTGTCGCAATTTACTATTTTCCCATTAGGCCCTATCCATCAAATCATCAATCTTAAGACACGGCCCCCGATAGTGGGGAGGGCTATGAAGATCAGGGAAATTGCGGGGTAAAAGGCGTAAATAAAGGGGAAATATTGGAAGAACTCTGAAAATACAATATTTAAAAGTAACAAAACCTGAAAATTGAAAAACCCGAGCCAAGTTTGGTCAAAACTTGGCTCGGATTTTTCCATTTTCAGGTTTTGTTACTTTTAAATATTGTATTTTCAGAGTTCTTCCAATATTACCCCTGGGATGGATGTAGAGTTCGGGCGTACGGTCGTCATTGTTTACATAGGGCGATCGCCGCGGTCGCACTTACGTTCCCGTCTATTTCGACGCTATATTTTCTGCTATTTGCCCCCTATCATTACTACATGAATACTAAGTTAGGTTAGGTTAGGTTAAAATAGACGGGAACATGATGGGAAAGGTCCGACGCCACTACCGGGTACGCGTAATGTAAACAAAGATGGCGGCACGCCCGCTCACTACATCCTACCCTTTAACCCTTACCTCTTTAACCCCGCAATTTCCCTGATCTTCATAGCCCTCCCCACTATAGGGGGCCGTGTCTTAAGATTGATGGATAATGGGAAAATAGTAATATGCGACAGTTCTTGGTATTAAACAACACTGTACTGTATATCAAATATAAAAAATAAAATAAAAAAAAATAACCTGAGGCTAGGCTATAGTAAACTTTGTTAGGTTATTAGGCCTATGAGAAAACAGGCCTAGGCCTAGCCTAATTTTATTTCACTGCTCAACATATTTTTTGAAATGGATGTAGTTACCGGGGTAGCATTCAAGATTTCAAGGAGGCTACAGCAGGACTCTTCTTCTTCTTCTTACCTCTGACCAGGTATAGGCTATCCTAGTGTTTACTAGCCTATACCCCTTTGAAAGGACATTAGCCTAACCTAACAACCTTACCTAATCCTAGTATTATGGATGGGGGCTGCTGCCCCCACCCCCGCTATTTGACATCTTTGACAAATTTTTGGTGTATTTTTCTGTGAAATCGGGTTTTTTCAAGTGTCAATAACGAAATTCCTCCATGCGGAATATAGCCTAATGAGAAAAATAGGCGAGTCTATTGGTCCCTATTTTTCCTAATAAATTGTTTCTAATAAGGCGGATGTAGTGTCCTTGAAGATTATCGTTTACCGGGTGTATCACCACCGACATACAATATAAATAATCTATAAATACGGTACTTATAATAAAATAAATACTTATAAATCTAAAATACCAGGTTAGGTTAGGTTAGGTTGTTTGGTTAGGGTAATGTATTTTTATATCCAAAGGCAGTCAAAATAGACGGGAACATGATGGTGAGCGTCCGCGTAGTGTAAACAAGACGGGCGGTATCCTACACCCGGTAACTACATTCTTGCCTTTTGTTTGTTTTTGCTGTTGAGCTCTGCATATATTCAGGTAGGCTTGGGTTTTAGTAAAATTGCATTAGGCTAGTCTACATATTTTTACTTTTATTGGAAAGCACAGGCCTACACATGCTGAAGAATTTAGCCTAGCCTTCCACACAATTTAACCTAGACTGAAAAAAAATAAAAAAATAGGCTAATTGCAGCTAAAGAATTTAGCCTAGCCTACCACAATTTAGCCTAGACTGAAAAAAAAAAAAAAAATAGGCTAATTGCAGTTTTGGTAAGAGTTGTAGTTGTGGGCATACCAAAAGCTTTGTATATATAGCCTAGTCGCACGCTCGCAGTTAGGCCTACATTTGCGTCTAATTTAACTGCTGGGGATGGGGAGAGCTAAGTGGAGGGTTTATGGCGTGAGTGTAATGTGGTTGAAATGTTCGTTTATTGTATAATTATGTCATAGGCTAGTTCTCTCGATTCATAATGTGTAGGTTAGGTTAATTACGAGTTGTCTTGTACTTAACACGGGGCCGAGCTGTCCCGTGGGCTGAGTAGTCTAGCATTCTTCGTGAGCAAACGATGAGGACATCTAATAATAGACGGGAACATGATTGCAAAGGTCCGACGCCTCCCCCGCCGCCGTCATGTTTACATTTGTCGATCGCCGTGGTTAAGTTCGCGTCTATTTTTACGCCAGTTTTTTCGGTAATTTGCCCCCTGCTGGCAATATATATGATGATGACAATATGCCATGGTGGGGTGAGGGGGGGAAAAGCCCCCCTCAACATATTATTGTATACAAAGGCAGTCAAAATAGACGGGAACATGATGGCAAAGGTCCGACGCCACTACGCGTAGTGTAAACAAGGCTGGCGGTACGCCCGCACTTAACATTCTTGCCGGCTACCATAGTGCAGTGGGAATATGAACATGATTAGATTAATATACAGTATTCGAGAATGGATAATAAGTCGTAGGCGTGTGCATATACCTTTGACCGTCTTGGTGGTGTAATGGTTAAGGTGTCTAAAAATCTGTGTGTGAAAACCCAGGTTCGAATCCTGGTGGATCACATACTGTATATGCTTTCATAAATTTCATTGGAGGTGTTTGGTGTTGTGGTGAAATTAATAAAAAAATAGATTCATGCATAAAACTTATTTTCCGGAAATTAAAACCTTTATGAATAGGTTAGCCCTTAGGCTAGGCCTATCGGCAAGAGTTGCGTTATCGGGCGTATCACCTGGCCGGGTATAGGCTATCCTAGTGTTTACTACTTTATAGGCTACCCCTTTGAAAGGACATTAGCCGGGTAGGACAGTGTGCCAAAATTCGCCCATTTTCTTTGTGATCCCGAACACTAATATCTGAAAAAATATTGATCCTGAAATATGAAATTAGCTGCTGTCAGGGCCAGAGTTCTGAGAGTTGGGAGCCCGCTAAAACAAAACCTGCCATTCTATTTCTACATTAAACTCGTCAAACGATAGTTGTTTTGCCCTACATTGTACTCTACACTTGCTATGATCTTAGAACTATTATATATCACCTGAATTGAAGTCCAAATGCAGCTCCTAATGTAAATATATACGGATAAATCCAGAGCTTGGAGTCGTGGAACTATTTGTTTACACTGTGGGATTGCAACTGTTCAGATGAGGTGACTGTGACTTCGGCACCAATGTCCCCCTACGCTCCAATGTAATATTGCGCCGAAGGCTGAGTCAAACGAACACAACTAATTTAATGACACTCGAATGTTCAATAATATGTAAATTAAAGGATAATAATATATATTTTTCTAAAACTATGTATACAGTATATTAACTAAACTAATCTGTATGTTTAATATATTGACTGATATGAATAATGTAAAATATTAATTTAAGCTTGAATGTTAGTTTTCTGACGAGAAATGATCCTGGGAGACCCCGTGCCAAAATACGCGATGTTCCATCGTGTGGATCAATTTTAAGGGGCCTCTAATTTATCAAAAATAGTGAATGAATATAAATTTTATGTGTTTGACACAAAGCGCAAGACCTTGACGAATTCGGTAAGCTATAAATTAGTACAATTTTATGATAAATTACTGCTTTTTGAGGGTTATATATATGACAGGATCAACGGCTGCAACGAAAAGGTATTTTGCTATGTTTCGATATTATCGTGTTCCTTGGATGACGTCAGATTAGTTTCGCGGCAGTGAATTATGGTCATTTGTGGAACACTTGGAAATGTGTTTAGCTGTTATTAACCGATAGATTTGTGGAAAATAGAGTTAATTAAGGGGCTGGAATATAACATTGACTTCATGTGAATTGCGAGTGCCCTACACATTCTAAAATTGTGCATATCAATCTTGGGGAACTCATTATATATAAGGTATAAGTTCAAGGTCCATTCCTAGAGGCAGGATACCACCACAGCCTGTGATCATGGTGATGATTTGGGTAAACCTAACTTTTAGCAAGCACCAACAGCGATTTTGTAAGTAGCCTAGCCTAGCATATTATTAGCATATTATTTTTCAGATAGGCCTAGTGTTGTATAGGCCTAGGCCTACTTGTATTAGCCTAGGCCTATGATTTGAAGCAGCAATGAGTAGCCTAGGCTGAGGCTAGGTGTATTAGGCTTAGGATAACCCATTATCCAACAATCTTAAGACAGCCCCCCCCCCCACTAGTGGGGCTATGATAATGAAGATCAAGGAAGATTTGAGGTTAAAGACAGTAAAAAGTAAGGTTAGCTAGGATATAGCCTATAGGCCTAGCCTATGACAATAACAGTTTGCCGTCATGCCGTGGGCCTAACTTTATAGGGGCCGCCTAGCGGCCTATAGGATTTATTGAGGAGCCCTCAGTCCCCTCACGGCCTTGCCCCTCCCCAGGACTTGTTGAAATTCTCATCTAGCTTAGTTCCGCAACCTATTATTGTATCCCACGACAGTCAAAATAGATGCGAACATGCAAGTAGTGTAAACAAGGCACGGCCTGGCAGGCGGTACGCCCGAATACTACATCCTTACCATTATTTTTTAGGTACGGTACCGGTATATAAGCTCAAACCTATGAAACGGTACGGATATAATCCTGTGTCGCGGGTGAACCTGTACATAGGCTATATATCAATAATTTGGTACGGTAATGTTACAATATTTGTTTACATTTTACATTCATAAATAGTCCACTAATATACTAGTTAAGGTTAGGTTAGGTTTTGGTTAGGATAGGCTAGGTTAAAGATGTTGTTCAATGTTTCTTAGTAAATAGGCATCTGAAAAACAGTTCCCTCTACACAGGATCTTACCAACGGTACGTAACAGACAGTCCTAACCTAGCCTAACTTAGTGTCCAAAGTGAGGTCTGCTGCTAGCCTATGTTCTTATAACATTTTCTGCCAGAGTACCGGCACAATTTAATAAAGAGTGTACACTGTACCGGTACCAAACTGTATAGCCTAGGTTAAGCGGCTAAGCCTGCCGCCCTACAGTGCATTTATAGAGTTTTCGGCTATGATTTGGGTAGGCCTATCACTGAAGAATACTTTCGCAGTCTTACCGTTTGTTTTTGTTTTCAAGGTATAGCCTAGGCTACGGTATTACTGGTATCTTATTTTATTGTAGTTTAGGTTATATTATGAGTGGAGGATTTGCAATAACTTACCCTAACCAAAGTCCAAACTTAGTGTTCAAAGTGTGATCTGCACCCTGCCTCTATGTTCTCATTTTGTATACCGGTAACTTTTTAGCCAGATTACCGGTACAATTTAATAAGTGTACAGGGTAGGCCTACCGGCTACCGCCTACAGTGCATTTATAGATTTCCCGGCCATGACTTGGGTATCACTAAAGAATCTTTCTGCAGCCTTATGTACTATTATTTGTTTTTATTTCTTCAAGGAATATAGTACAGTAGTTTATTGTTCAATTGTTTATCATGTTATGAGTAGATAATTTGCATTACCTTACCCTAACCTAAGTTTACTTAGTCTTAGTGTCCAAAGTGGGGGTTGCCACTATCCCCACAGTCCACACCCCCGCTAACTAACCTATATAATTGGTATGTCTTGTCATTACTATAACCTGACTTCACGGGGGTAACGGAGACTAGATTGAATATTTTCGGAATTAGCCTAGCAGAATCTTGGGTCTTTTAAAGTTGTGAAAATTAAAGTAAGTTTCTACGTTACTACTGATTGTACTTAACCCGAGATGGGAATAGCCTACCCAGGTATTTTTTACTCGGCCCAGGGAAAATAATAGACAAACAAATGTTTTAATCAAAGTTTATTCTTGAAACTTGGTACCGGTGTGTATTTTAACCAGTACCGGTACTCTACAGTAACTCATGTATCATATGAAAGGATATAAATTAAGTATGTAATAGTTCTTGGAATGCAACAAATATACATGAAATTTTTAATGGACAAAAGTTACAAAACTAAAACAGGGACTGCTAAGAATAATTTAAAAACCTGTTTTCAATGCCTATATTAGTGGACCTGAAGTGAATCCTTTGAGACTGAAGTACAGGCAGCCAGCTCCCCTAGTATCCTGATTAACCCTTAACTGTCGGCGCGCAACTTATGTCGTGTGAAATAAATTTGGACTATGTGGCGGTTCACAACTTATGTCGAGCGCCATTTTCACCACGTAATGTTGCTGAGAGAGAGAGCTGAGCAGTGTGAGGAGCGTAGCAACTCTATGACCGTCCCCCACCACCGCGGTGGACCAACTGAACTGTATTCTAACTTCCTCCCCCTCTCCTCACTCGCTACACAGGGAATTATGTAGGGAAATTACCTAATTACAGGGTTTTTGCACTCGTGTTGCACGATCGTTGCAAGAGAACCAGTGGTCGTACAAGGATGGTTAGGGTGTCATTGGAAAGCTCTGTTTACGCCCTTTCAGGGATATATACTTGTTTTACGCTCTGGGTCTTATTTAGGCATGAAAATGATCACGTAAACAACCCTATTTAGGGTAAAAAAAAAAACGCTGGGCGCTACGGTCAAATAGACCACCTAGCCCGCTAAATAAGGGTTAAACACCAGTAAACATACATAACATCCCTTTTACTTACAATATTATTAATTCCTTTTAATAAATTTTGAGCATGTATTGTGCGTATATTTACCTTCACATCTCAAAATTTCTCCGGCGGCCGAAGGTCTTAGTCGTTCTCTCGCTTCCCATACGTTCCACATGGCCGAACTATCTCAAGGTGTTCTTTTTCGCACTTTCCAGTACATTCACACCACACCTCTCGTACTTCCTCATTCGTCTGTCTATCCCTCCATGTAACTCTGCACACACTTCTCAAGTGCTGTAACTCATTTCCACCCCTTTCATTCTTGGTTTGAATCTCTCCAACAACGTCCATGCTTCGCTTCCGTAAGTCAGTGTCGGGATTACCACACTGTCATGCAAGGACTTCTTCAGTTCCATGCTGACCACCCTATTTCTTGTTACTGCATTCAGCATTCCTACAACCCTCTTCCCCTGTTGCACCCTCTCCCACATTTCTTCATCCATACTTCCATCTTTACTCTGTACACTGCCAAGATACTTAAATGAGCTGACAATCTCCATAGGCCTGACCGTTCAACTTCACCTCACACTCTTTGGCTTCACCCCTTTCGAAGACCATAACCTTGCTCTTCCCCGCATTTACCTTCAGATTCCATTTTTCGCACACTGTTCCAAACATATTTACTAGACCCTGCAACTCCCATTCATATCGTCAGCAAACAGCAGTATACAAACATCCACTGCTCTTCCTTGAATTTCTTTTATGACTCCATCCATATATATATATACAGTATATATACAGTACATACATACAGTATGCAGGAAAATCCACAAGGAAAGAAGAAAAACACGGAGTCCCAAGCGCTTTCGTGTATTATTACATCTTCAGGGGAGGTCAGACAGACACGTGTTGCTGTGACTTTATTGCATATATATATATATATATATATATATATATATATATATATATATATATATATATATACCGGTATATATTTAACAACCATGGGGACATCATATACCCTTGCTTTAACCCAACATTCAGATCAAAGAAGTAGCTCTGTTCATTCTCCACACATACTGACGCCTTTGCACCCTCATAATTTTATACTCCACACTACTTTCAGCCGGGGCTGCCTAGGGAACAATATCACAACAACAACTGCTTTCAGCAACTTACCATCTGCTCCGTATATGCTTCCTTCCCTTATCAGCGATACACCAACATCCACTGCTCTTCCTTGTATTTCTTTTATGACTCCATCCATATACTGTATATATAGAACAACCATTGGGACATCACACACCCTTGCTTTACCAAACATTCAGATCAAAGAACTCCCTCTGTTCATTCTCCACACGTACTGATACCTTTGCACTCTCATACATACTCTTCACTGCTTTCAGCAACTTGCCATCTACTCCGTATATTCTCAGTACTTTCCACATACCTTCTCTATCAACTCTGTCATTCCACTCGTTGCCTTCCCTTATTAGTGGTACACCAACATCCACTGCTCATCCTTGCATTTATTTTATGACTCCATCCATATACAGTATATATTGAACAACCACCCTTTCTTTAACCCAAAATTTAGATCAAAGAACTCGCTCTGTTCATTCTCATCACATACTGATACCTTTGCACCCTCATACATGCTTTTCACTGCTTTCAGCAACTTGCTATCTGCTCCGTATATTCCAAGTACTTCCTACATACCGGTACCTTCTCTATCAACTCTGTCATAGGCCTTCTCCAAGTCCATGAAGGCAGCATACAACTTTTGTCCCTTCTCAAGATACTTCTCCACAACATATTTCAGGGCAAAGATCTGAGCTACACATCCTCTTCCCTTCCTATGATGAATACTGTATGTTAACCGTTTCCCCAGCAATACTGACTGAAAATGCCCAAATATATTGCATGTACTCTTCTGATTTATCTATAATATGTAAAATTATACCAAATACCAACTACATTAGCACAAAAATCAATCAATCACAGAAACAGGATAAAAACATAGAATAAATACCCCAAAAGATGAATACGTTAACCCTTTCCCCAGCAATACTTACTGAACATGCACAAATAAATTGCATGTGCTCTTCAGATTTAGCTGAAATATGTAAAATTACACCAAATACTAACTCCATTTAGCGAAGGTAGCAAGTTAGGGAAGGTAGCAAGGGAAACAGTAAGGGTGTGATAGATAAGAATGGGAGAATGCTAGCCGAGAAGCAAGAGAGAGTCGAAAGATGGAGGGAGTACTTCAATGAGTTGCTAAATGTAAGGAATGAAGAGCCAGCAAACATAGCTGGATATGGTATGGGAGGGAGAAGAAGAGAAGTAGTGGAGGAGGAGGTGGGGATCAGGATGTCAGAAGTGTGGGAAGCCATGAAAAGAGTGAAGTTGGGGAAAGCACCAGGAACAGATGGAGTGTGTGGGGAAATGTTGAGGTATGGTGGTGAGATAGTGATCGAATGGGTATGGAAAATGTGTAAACTAGCATGGGAGAAGGGGAGTGCACCCGATGACTGGAAGACTGGCTTAATAGTCCCCCTATATAAGGGCAAAAGGGAAAGAGGAGTGTGTGGTAACCACCGAGGAATACGTCTTCTAAGCGTAGTAGGGAAGGTATACAGTAGGGTAGTGATTGAGAGAGTGAGAGTGAGAACGGAGAAATGATTAGGCGACGAGCAGGGAGGTTTTAGGAAGGGAAGAGGATGTGTAGATCAGATTTTTACCCTGAATTGTGTTGTGGAGAAATATCTAGAGAAGAAACAAAAGGTGTATGTTGCCTTTATGGACTTGGAGAAGGCCTATGACAGAGTGGATAGAGAAGGTTTGTGGAAAGAACTTAGAATATAGGAGTAAATGGCAAGTTGCTGAAAGCAGTGAAGAGCATGTATGAGGGTGCAGAGGCGGCAGTACGTGTGGAGAATGAGCAGAGCGAGTTCTTTGACCTGAATGTTGGTTTGAAACGGGTGTGTGATGTCCCCGTAGTTGTTTACTGTATATATGGATGGAGTCATGAAAGAAATACTATCAAGAGCAGTGGATGTTGGTGTATCGCTGAAAAGGGAGGGAATTGAGTGGAAGCTACCTATATTGCTGTTTGCGGATGATACAGTTCTGATGAGTGATAATGAATGGGAGTTGCAGGGTCTGGTAAATGAGTTTGGAATAGTGTGCAAAAAATGGAATTTGAAGGTAAATGAGGGGAAGAGCAAGGTTATGGTCTTCGAAAGGGGTGAAGTCACAGAGTGTGAGGTGAAGCTGAATGGTCAGGCTATGGAGATCGTCAACTCTTTTAAGTATCTGGGCAGTGTGTTGAGTAAAGATGGGACTATGGATGAAGAAGTGCGGGAGAGGGTTGTAGGAACGCTGAAAGCAGTAACAAGAAATAGGGTGGTCAGTATGGAAGTGAAGAAGTCCTTGCATGACAGTGTGGTAATACCGACACCGACTTACGGAAGCGAAGCATGGACGTTGGTTGAGAGACTCAGACCAAGAGTGAGAGCAGTGGAAATGAATTTGTTAAGAAGTGCGTGCGGAGTTACATGAAGGGATAGACAGACTAATGAGGAAGTAAGAAGGAGGTGTGGTGTGGAGGTAGATGTGCTGGAAAGTGTGAAAAGGAACAACTTGAGATGGTTCGGCCATATGGAACGTATGGAAAGCGAGAGAATGACTAAGAGGGTGTACGAGAGCGAGGTGGAGGGACAGAGAGGGAGAGGTAGACCGAAAGAGAGGTGGAAGGATGGAGTGAGGAAGTATATGAACGAAGGCGGTGCTGGTTGGGGGGTTAGAGGTGCATGGGGGCGGTTTGTTCGGGGCCACCCCTTCGGGGATCACGGCGTCAGGCAATAGATAGTTACCTGGTAGATAGACTAACTACATTAGCACAAAAATCAATCAAGCACTTTAACAGGATAAATAAAATAGAAAAAATAACCCCAAAATTAATTTATCTATAGCCTACCGGTATATATTGCCGGACACCTTGATCCCCGAAGGGGTGACCACGAACGAAACGCCTGCGTATTTCAAGCTCGCTTGAGTTATCACTCGATCGTCTTTTAGAGCTTTTTGGCCCGGGGTAATTACCACACCATCGCATCATAAAGAGTTTGAGGGGGTTAAATTGCTAGATACATAGAAGAAGAGGAATGCCAAGTAAAGCTAAACAAAAATATATACCGGTAAGATATTTTTAACATGAGGTTGCTTATAATAATTTGCACCTCTGTAGTTTCTCCATGGCTAACCAAAAAGGTCACATTCCTAAAATAACCCAACCAAAAAGGCCAAGCTTCTGTACAGAAAAAAGGCCACACACCATTACCCTTATGGTGACCCTATCAAATAATCAAAACAACCACACTTCTTAACCCAATTCCCGCGGGGCCCCTCATATGACGGAGACGATTTTCCGGCTATTTTGTAGCCTGTGAGCCAGGCCAGCTTTTGCAAGCAGCACGGATGGACGTCAGCCGGAGCCTACAGGCCCCGCCACGACACTGAGGTTTGTGTGAGAGAGAGGTCACTTATGTGCAGCGTCACACATAGCGAAAACAGAAAATAATATGTAATTTTTAGCGATTTCGCCTATCGGATTTAGTAATTTTTAGCAATTTTGCCCTTCGTTTGCAAGATCGTTACAAGAAAACCAGACGTCATACGGGGAATATTCAGGAGTAATTTGACATCTATTACCGTACTTTCACAAATA
Source organism: Paralithodes platypus (assembly GCA_032716605.1). NCBI lineage: Eukaryota > Metazoa > Arthropoda > Malacostraca > Decapoda > Lithodidae > Paralithodes > Paralithodes platypus. The sequence goes on along the minus strand of CM064528.1, from coordinate 14,650,817 downwards.
CATAATTGTATTATGCTCTGGCTTTTGCTTATGCATGAAAATGAGCAGGGAATGAAGGCAATTTCGGGCAATTATGCCTACTCGTACAGGATTAATAGCTTTAACCAAAATGGCCACAATCCTTAATAATCTAAGTGGCCATAGCCAAAATGGCTACACTATATTCCTTCTGTACTTTCTCCATGCCCGATAAGATACATGATATTTTGATATATGTGGCACAGCCCTTGTATCCAACACAATACCCTGCGTGCAACCCCGCTCGAACCCCGCACAACGTTGCTTGCAACTTTAATTATTATTATTATTATTATTAGGGGTTCGTCTCGTACGGGGAACCCCTATTGTAATCATTAAACCCGGTTTTTCATCCAAATTCTTCTTACGCGCCGGTTTCGACACAATAACTCCAGAACCGCTTTTTGGATCGGGATCAAACTTTCGCAAGAGGTGCGTTTTTGTATCGGGCAAATTTTGATATGCTAAACATCAGGCATGGCGGCCAAACAGTTCCGTGGCAGCCGATTTCCCGAAAAACTTGACGCCTAAATACCGTCTCTCCCACTCATAGGAAACGACTGGGCTTTGGCATACGGACTCCCCTACTAATGCTCCGCAAATGTTATAGAGATGGTTTTGCTTTTGCACGTGGGTTTTTTTCCGGCAATCTTGAAAAAAACTCAATAATTCCACTTAAAATTCGACATCTTGAAAACTACGCCGATGATCAAAGCCATGCTTGCGTAGTTGGGTGAGGCTCGCGATTCCGAACGTTTTGATAACAAAAGAATATAAATGGGTGGAATAGTTTGGCCGCAGCATTGAAAACTGTCTATTCTTAAATGACTTTCAAACCGCATTCGCTACCCACACAAAGTTTACCGTCTACAGTCTATAGGCTTCCACGCATCCCCCAGTTTTGCTTAATAACATAATCTCTTTATTATTCAGATCTATTATTTTTTTTGTATTTAACTCTCTCAAAACAGTTCGAGTCCCTACGAATTCCAGCAATTATTTAGCCAACCTACCTATACATACCTACCCTACCAAATAATAATGATAATTCAAATTTATTTTTGGTGAATGACGAGTATTGGCTAAGGTTTTTAACAATTCCTCCCTTTGCCAAATGCTTTGTTTAATAACAATGATATGGACCTTTAAAGTTTTGGCAATTGCCTGTGTGACTTACCCTGCCCTTCCTTCCTACCTCCCTCCTCCCTCATATCTAGCAAATGTATCAACAACCACTAGTGAACTTTCGGTATTTAGTTAATTCAGCTTAATACTATTTATCCACATAAAATAGAAGCCTATCACGATTTTTGTCTAATACAACCATAGACAGTGCTATTACATATTATTTGAACATGATGTCGAATTTAGCAGTTGCTGTTTACCTTGAACAGTAATGACAGAACCGAAAGCTTCTCTTGCCGTGTAGTACTCAAAGAAAGCAGGGTTACTTAAGCCGGCGCATACCGAACTGTTACCAAGTCAGAGATTCAGAAGTAACTTTCACAATGCATTATAACCCTAGACAGACACCAATATACCACTAAATCATACAAATATCACTACAATAAAGATAGGAAAATATTATATTAATGTCCTAGGTATTTGAAATTATGCAAATGAGTAAAATGCATTATGATATAATGATAATGGCATTGATTAGTATCTGGCAACAGTGTTGCACTATAAGTTTCTGAACGTATGCGAACTTCGGAGTATTTATCCCTTTAATATACACATCTATCACTATTTAAATTTAATACAACCATACACAGTGCTATTACATATTATTTGAACATAATATAGGATTGTCTTTCCTTTAAACCATTTTCTATATTCACGAAAAATATAGGCCTAGCCTAGGCAGCGCTACCGGTAGGTACGAATTTAGCAGTTCGAATTTGATTGAGAGTGGGATTAGGCCTAGGCCTAGCCTAGGGCTTAACATGGGATACTGTTTGGGGGTTGGGAATAGGCTCAGGCTGCTTTAGGCCTAATTAGGTAAAAATAGTCAAATCGAGACAATTGCACAGCCAACATAGGCTAGCCTATATATAGGCTACCTTTCATTACTGTAGTTAAGCACAAACTTATTTTAAAATGGAAAATAATGCATGAGGAGGGGTGGGTAGGCCTATTAGTATTTTGTGAAATAACTTAAATTAGGTTAGGCTATAGTATACCGGTACTTCATTGGGTTATTAGGCCTATGAGAAAACAGGCCTAGGCCTAGCTTAATTTTATTTCACTGCTCAACATATTTGTTTTTGTTTTTGCTGTTGAGCTCTGCATATATTCAGGTAGGCTTGGGTTTTAGTAAAATTGCATTAGGCTAGGCTACATATTTTTACTTCTATAGGAAAGCACAGGCCTACACAATAGTACACATGTTAAAGAATTTAGCCTAGCCTACCACAATTTAGCCTAGACTGAAAGAACAAACAAAAATAGGCTAGGCTAATTGCAGCTAAATAATTTAGCCTAGCCTCCACAATTTAGCCTAGACTGAAAAAAAAAAACACAAATAGGCTAGCCTAATTGCAGTTTTGGTAAGAGTTGTAGTTGTGTGCATACCAAAAGCTTTGTTTATATAGCCTAGTCACACGCTCGCAGTTAGGCCTACATTTGCTTCTAATTTAACTGCTGGGGTAAAGCAGGGTGTCAAACCGAAGCAATTTTGTGTGGAGACTCGAATAAATATGAGAAGGAATACAAGAAAATTAACTTGTAATAGCATTGTTTTGGCCACTTTATCACTTCCAAAGACATAGGCCTAATTTAACCCTAGTCTAGCGGGTGGTCTGTGGCCGTTTTGGACCTTTGCAGGCCATTCTGACTGCTATATCAACCATCAGCATGAAAGGAACTGTATTGTGCCGAAAACTAGGTGGAAATCGCTACACAATGACACCACATACAGCTACGTAGCACTCGTGGAGCACTGACAGTGTTACCTCAAAGATGGAAGTTTAGCGGATTTTGCTACATTGTTCACTTTTAGCGAACTATTGGTCACACTGTCATCCTCCCGTGCGGTGGGGGAACTGGAGTTAGTGTGGGCCGGGAGGCCACAGATGTCGGACGTATGGTTCATTACTGTTCCGGCCACAGATGTCGGACGTATGGTTCATTACTGTTCCACCCATTTTCACTCGATTTTCACCCATTTTTCACCCGTTTTTTGCCAGTTTCTTTAACTCGACTTATGTTGCGTGCCGCTTTTTAAGGGTTAAACTATAAATCATAATTTTATCTTTACATATACAATGATAATGACAAAAAATATTGGACTCGGCTCTCGTTTGACGCCCTGGGGTAAAGCCACCCTCAATCCGCCAGCCGGTAACAAATCAATTTACCCAACGCCTGGCCGTGGGATACAATAATGGGTTGAGGGGGCTTTATCCCCCTATGACTTATTATCATCATCATTATATTACCAGCAGGGGCAAATAACCACAGTCAAATTAGACGCGAATGTAACTGCGAGCGTGCGACTACGTAAATAAAGGGGACGATAGACCCGCTAACACAACTCTTAACGCATTTTTTCCTAATGTATCCGATTTTTTTATATTTATGACCAACAGTTGAAAGATGACAATTTTATGGTTTATTTTATATAAAAAACATTTGCTTTGTAACTTAGATACTCATGTTTATGCTTATAATTGCAGTACGAGTGGGTTTTTTCTTTTTATATGTAGGCCTAGGCTAACTAAACAAATGTTAGTTTTTGTTTTATAGGCTAAACTAGGCTGAATTTATGCTAATAAATATTAATTGGAGGGAGCACATCTGTCAAGGAATAGCCTAGATGTGGAAATTTACAGCCAATTTGCTCTAGCCCTTTTTGAGATACAGAGGTTAGAGATCGTTGGATACAATAATATGTTGAGGGGGTCAATCACCCCCCATGACATATTGTCATCATCATATATATTGCCAGCAGGGGGCAAATAGCCTAGGCCTAGCCTAACTAAAACAAAAATCGCCGTCAAAATAGACGCAAACTTATATTAACTACGGCGATCGACCATTGCCCGCACCGGCCGTCCCCCGGTTATTGTTGAGGTCCTGAGGAACCGTATGACTTTGACGAGCTCTTCCCTCTGCAGTCCATGTATCGTCGTACGGTACCTCTTCCCCTCCACATCCTACATCTGGTCGTCCTACATATACCTCCTAAGCCTCGCCTCGTCCCGTCACTGAGCATGTGGATGGGCGTCCCTTTCTGGCTTCAAAGATGGATTCCTTCCGACAGCTCCTACTGGATTGTCTGGGGTTGGTTGATAAGGGCACCTCGCTTCAAGACATTGTTCTGGCCCTAGTACCGCGGTTTGTAGGTCTCTGGTTCGCCACCTGATGACCTGCTATTGGGTTGTTGCCTTTACAGTGTTACGGTTCTACGAATGACCTAGAGTGAAAGTGACACGGTGGTGAATTTTAACCTTAACTATAAACTAATTTAATTGCGACATAGGATCTCCGTGACTACGGTAGGGCCGGAGCGGGCGAGTATTCGCCTGAGGTTGCCCTTAACCCCCAAGACAAGACAAAATTCTAGTGCTGGTTTTACTCAGATTTTGTGAGTTTTAATTTAGCCTAGCCTAGGCCTACGAGTTCAGAAGATTTGCAAAATGTACCCCATACTAGCCTACCCATAGCCTAATAGGCCTAGTGATTCTTTTTTGGCAGACCACCCACAAATTTTCATATAGCCTAGGCCTAGGCTAGCCTAAGTTCTGGAATGCATGTTGGAATAGCCTTCCTATAAACTGTAGGCTAGGCTACTTCCTTTTAATTTAAGTTTGATTCTTTGGAAAAATCTATTAGGCCTAGACCAGGGCAGGAAAGTAACATTTAAAATGACGTGTAAAAAGTCGCCCATAAACGGCGGGCCGCTATGTTATTGTAATTTGGGAGCTTATTTCGTCTGTTGATTGACTTTGTCCTTAATTGGGGATCCTATGAATTAGCACAGATGATGATGACTTACCGTACATCATAATACGTGACGGGCAGACATGGGGGGGCAGAGCCGCAGAGACCCCCTCAACATATTTTGTGTCTCACAGTAACTTTTAATGGGATGGATGTAGTTACCGGGTGTATGGTCGTCATGTTTACATAGGGCGATCGCCGCGGTTAACTTCGCGTCTATTTTTTACGGCGATTTTTTTCGGCATATTTAATTTTATTCACTTCCTTTTATATTTAGGCTATAATCTAGCTTTGGCCCGACAATAACCCTAACCTAGTCTTTCTTAAAGATTCTTCTAATCTTCCAGTAGCCTATAGCCTAATTTAGGTCATTTTTAAAGGCACACAATTAAATGGTTGGTATTTTAAACGACACTACTGCAGCATTATGAGAAACAATTTATTAGAGATAATAGGCAACAATAGATTCGCCATATTTTTCTCCATAGGCTATAGTCCGCATGGAGGATTTTCGTTATCGACAAATTGAAAAAATCCCACTTCACAGACAAAATAGACAAATACACCAAAATCGGGGTGTGGGGGCGGCAGCCCCCACCCATAATAGCCTACTATAATAGGTTAGGTAAGGTTGTTAGGTTAGGCTAGGCTAATGTCCTTTCAAAGGGGTATAGGCCTAGTAAACACTAGGATAGCCTATACCTGGTCAAGGGTAAGTCCTGCTGTAGTCAACTTGAATGCTACCTTAAATTGTAATATTAGACTAGGCCTAGCCTATAGATAAAATAGCCTAGCCTACTTATTTATTGTAGCCTATAATATAGGCCTAGCCGGGTAGAATGTAGAGTTCGGGCGTACTGCCACCATTGTTTACACTGCGCAGAGCGGCGACGGAAGCTTGCCATCATGTTCCCGTCCATTTTGAATGCCGTTGGATACGATAATATGTTGGGGGGGGCAAACACCCCCCATGACATATTGTCATCATCATATAATTTGCCAGCAGGGGGCAAATAGGCCTAACCAAAAAAAATCGTCGTCAAAAACTCAAAATAAACGCGAACTTACAGTAACTGCGGCGATCGACCATGTAAACATGACGGCGGCGGCGGTGGACGCTTGCGATCATGTTCCCGTCTATTTTGACTGCCATTGGATACAATAATATGTTGAGGGGAGGGCTTTTCGGCAATTTTTTTGGTTGTTTGCCCCCTACTGGCAATATATATGATGATGACAACACCTCATGGGGGCAAAGCCCTCCCTCAACATATTATTGTATCCAATGGCATTCAAAATAGACGGGAACATTATCGCAAGTGTCCGACGCCGACATGTTTACATATGTCGATCACCGTGGTTAAAGGCTGGTTCACACATGGCCGAGTCGGTGCGCGAGTCCAACACGAGTCTCACTCGTCGATTATCGCCGTCGCTGGAGGCTGAGTCGGCCGCGAGTAGCAATTGCTCCCGAGTCAAGGAGAGTGTAACACGAGTTAACTCGAGTCAATACGAGTCAACACGTGTTCATGCAAGAGTCTGTAAGAGTAACTGGAGTCAAAACGAGTGTAACACGAACCCAACACGAGTGTCAAAAATGTGAAAAATAATGGGCACCTTCCAGGGCACGTAAACAAAGAGTATGGACGAGTCTAACACGAGTCAACGCGATTGTTACACGGATCAACACGATTGTTTTGCGGATCAACACGAAAGACAACGCGTTGACTCTCGTTGGATCTCTGTTGCACACGTGTTGACTCGTGTTACATCCGTGTAAACTCGTGTAAACTCTCGTTGATTCGTCCTACATTTTTTAAATAACGGTATTTCAAATGATACTTGCTTTTTCGTGTTACACTCGTGTTTTTTTCTCAGTGGATCGTGTTTACTCCTGTTTACTCGTGTTTTCACTCGTGTTTGAATCGTGTAAACTCTGGCATCATGGGGGCACCAAATTTTGGCACTCACATTCGTGCTTTCTACTCTTGTTGATACGTGTTGCATGTGTGTTACATACGTGTTGTTGCGTGTTGACACGTGTTGCTTCGTCAACGTCGAAATGATGACGAAAAGCGACGAATCACCATAGAGTGTTACATGGGTTTACACGAGTCAACATGAGTTAACACGAATAACAAAGTTATTCAGAGTCAAACACGAGTTAACACGTATGTACACGAGTCTACACGTATTTAGGCCACACTTGTGGGTACTCGCCACGGGGCCCAAAAGTGTCATGCATGCATGACATTTTTGGACCCCGTGGCGAGTACCCACGAGTGTGTCGAGTAAACAAAGAGTATACACAAGCGTAGCACGAGTCTATACGAGTGTTGAGGAGTATCGACGAGTCATTGCTGAATAGCAAAATTTCATCACTCGTGTTGGACTCGTGCACCGACTCGGCTATGTGTGAACCAGCCTTTAGTTCGCGTCTATTTTGAAGGCGGGTTTTTTCGGTTATTTGCCTCCTGCTGGCAATATATATGATGATGACAATATGTCATGGGGGGGGGGGTGACCCCCATCAACCTATTATTGTATCCAAAAGCAGTCAAATAGACGGGAACATGATGGCCAGCGTCCGCCGCCGCTCCGCGTAGTGTAAACAAGGCTGGCGGTACACCCGAACTCTACATTCTACCCCACTAATTTTCTAACTAGCATAACCAATGATTATCAATGATCAATCCCAGTCAGAAACGTCCATGCTTCCCTCCCATAAGTCAATGTCGGGATTACCACACTGTCATGCAAGGACTTCTTTACTTCCATGCTGACCACCCTATTTCTTCTTACTGCTTTCAGAGTTTCTACAACACTCTTCCCCTGTTACATTTTCTCCCACACTTCTTCATCCATAGGCCTACTCACATCTTTACTCAACACACTGCCCAAATACTTAACCCTCTCACATCCGGACGCGATTTTTGAGCCTATTAGGGATACTTTAAATCCTTTGTTACTGTCAGGGGTATCTATAAACCTTTAGTTTGTTTACTTCAACCTCTGCAGTTGTCTTTGAGTTAGCTGTGGGCAGAAAACTAATTTTGGAGAGGTAATTATAACAGTGAGAGTAATCTTTTTCTTATTGCTAATCTGGCAACCTCTGCGTCCTATGGTCGTGAGAGGGTTAAATGATCTGACAATCTCCATAGCCTGACCGTTCAACTTCACCTCACACTCTGTGGCTTGGTTCACCCTTTTCGAAGACCATAACCTTGCTCTTCCCCGCATTTACCTTCAGATTCCATTTTTCGCACACTTTTCCAAGCATATTTACCAGACCCTGCAACTCCCATTCATATCGTCAGCAAACACCAGTACACAAACATCCACTGCTCTTCCTTGTATTTCTTTTATGACTCCATCCATATACTGTATATATAGAACAACCATCGGGACATCACACACCCTTGCTTTACCAAACATTCAGATCAAAGAACTCCCTCTGTTCATTCTTCACACGTACTGATACCTTTACACTATCATACATACTCTTCACTGCTTTCAGCAACTTGCCATCTACTCCATATATTCTCAGTACTTTCCACATACCTTCTCTATCAACTCTGTCATTCCACTCGTTGCCTTCCCTTATTAGTGGTACACCAACATCCACTGCTCATCCTTGCATTTCTTTTATGACTCCATCCATATACAGTACAGTATATATTGAACAACGACGGGGACATCACACACCCTTTCTTTAACCCAAAATTCAGATCAAAGAACTCGCTCTGTTCATTCTCAACACATACTGACACCTTTGCACCCTCATACATGCTTTTCACTGCTTTCAGCAACTTCCTATCTGCTCCGTATATTCCAAGTACTTTCTACATACCGGTTCCTTCTCTATCAACTCTGTCATAGGCCTTCTCCAAGTCCATGAAGGCAGCATACAACTTTTGTCCCTTCTCAAGATATTTCTCCACAACATATTACAGGGCAAAGATCTGAGCTACACACCCTCTTCCCTTCCTATGATGAATACTGTATGTTAACCGTTTCCCCAGTAATACTGACTGAAAATGCCCAAATATATTGCATGTACTCTTCTGATTTATCTAAAATATGTAAAATTATACCAAATACCAACTACATTAGCACAAAACTCAATCAATCACAGGAACAGGATAAAAACATAGAATAAATACCCCAAAAGATGAATATGTTAACCCTTTCCCCAGTAATACTTACTGAACATGCACAAATAAATTGCATGTGCTCTTCAGATTTAGCTGAAATATGTAAAATTACACCAAATACTAACTACATTAGCACAAAAACCAATCAAGCACTTTAACAGGATAAATAAAATGGAAGAAATAGCCCAAAAATAAATTTATCTATAGCCTACCGGTATATATTGTCGGACACCTTGATCCCCGAAGGGGTGACCATGAACGAAACGCCTGCGTATTTCAAGCTCGCTTGAGTTATCACTCAATCGTCTTTTAGAGCTTTTTGGCCCGGGGTAATTACCACACCATCGCGTCATAAGGAGTTTGAGGGGGTTAAATTGCTAGATAGTCCTACATAGAGGAAGAGGAATGCCAAGTAAAGCTAAACAAAAATATATAAGATATTTTTAACATGAGGTTGCTTATAATAATTTGTACCTCTGCAGTTTCTCCATGGCTAATGAAAAAGGTCACATTTTTAAGAAGCCCTAACCAAAAAGGCCAAGCTTCTGTACAGAAAAAATGCCACACCATTACCCTTATGGTGACCCTATCAAATAATCAAAACAACCACACTTCTTAACCCAATTCCCGCGGGGCCCCTCATATGACGGAGACGATTTTCCGGCTATTTTGTAGCCTGCGAGCCAGGCCAGCTTTTGCAAGCAGCACGGATGGACGTCAGCCGGAGCCTACAGGCCCCGCCACGACACTGAGGTTTGTGTGAGAGAGAGCTCACTTATGTGCAGCGTCACACATAGCAAAAACAGAAAATAATTGGTAATTTTTAGCGATTTCGCCTATCGGATTTGGTAAGTTTTAGCAATTTTGCCCTTCGTTTGCAAGATCCTAACAAGAAAACCAGACGTCGTACAGGGATGATTCAGGAGTAATTTGAAAGCTATTACCGTACTTTCACGAATACATAATTGTATTACGCTCTGGCTTTTGCTTATGCATGAAAATGAGCAGTGAATGAAGGCAATTTCGGGCAATTATGCCTACTCGTACAGGAGTCCTTGGAGCCGCTTCGGTCGCGCCGGGAATTTCCACACCTCTCACACCACACACACACACATCACACAGTTTTTCCTACACCGAGAAATGACTCTCCGGCTGTCATTTCTCGAAGACTTCTTCTAGCCGGAGACATTGAGAGCAACCCAGGACCCACCTGCACATACATATGTCCAACTTGCTCAAAACCCATCACTTCGAGTCGCCACACTAAGGGTTCAGTTCTCTGCAATTCATGCAGGAACTGGACCCACTTCACCTGCACAACACTTGCCTCCAAGAAACACTACACGAACACCTGGACCTGTTCCTCATGCCCCTCCCTCTCCCAGTCAAATCCCTCGCCTAAAAACCATCCACCTCTCCTCCCCAACCCACCTAACCTTCCCATATCATCCACTCCCCCACCTAAAACCCGTCCACCTCTCCTCCCTAACCCACCTAACCTTCCCATACCATCCACATCCTCAACTCAACACACCACACCCCATCCTAATCCATTCCAACCCCCATCTCCTGCTCCCCAATCCCCACCCCCACCCTCACCCCACCCCCACCCCTACCCCATCCTCGTGCAGCAGCACCCAACATACATCGTGCACATAACATTAACATTCTCCAATTGAACATAGATGGCATCAACACAAAGAAACACGAACTCTCACACTTCATCAAACAACACAACATACACATTGCCATCTTACAAGAAACAAAACTCCGCACAACACAAAAAAACACCCACATTTCATGATTTCACCACCATCAGACAAGACCGGGCTGTCGGCGGAGGCGGTGAACTCATCACCCTGGTACACAAAGAAATATCATACATAGTTACCAGTGTACAAACCAAATCCCTCCTCCCCCCAAATGATAACACAACAGAAATACAATCAATTAAAATACGCACTGGCAACAACTCCAACATAACCATCATAAACACATACATACATCCCCTACAGTACCAAATGAATACAGACCACACTTACAATACATCACAAACACCCCACACATCATCCTGGGTGGTGACTTCAACGCCAAGACGTCGGCCTGGTTTGTCGACAACCCCGACACAGACAGAGGGCTGGTACTACAAAACCAAACTGATAACCTCCTCATCCTTATCGACATCCATCAACATACCCATATTCCTCACCAAACCCTCTATAACCCATCATCTCCAGACATCACCTTTTGCTCCCCAGAACTCGCCCCCACAACATCCTGGAGGGTGGTCAGAACCTTAGGCTCTGACCACCTCCCGATCATTATCACCACCAAAACCAGACTCACCCCAGCTAGCCACAAACACACATACACCAATTACAAAAGAGCTAACTGGGAAGCATTCACAAATGAGACAGAACAACACTTCACAACTTTAAACAGTACACCCATCACTAACATCAACAATGCTGTACACATACTCAATAAAACTATCCAAAACGCTGACAAGAAACACATTCCAAGAGGTAACAGAAAAAGACACAACCCCAACTTCACACCAGAAATTCAAAACCTCATCAGACAACGCGACATACTGAAACACTCCCCAGCACCCCACACACAAGACATCACACAACAAATCCAAGCACTCAACACCCAAACTAACAACAAAATACAAGACCAACAAAAACTAAATTGGAATAACTTCCTACAAACACTTGATCACAAAACAAACCCCAAAAAACTCTACAAAACACTAAACAGCATCACACTTTCCAACAGCAACACAACACAATCACATTCTGCAATCACAACAACAGACTCTACTCCTTCATGTAAACAACAAGCAAACACTCTCATCAATCACTTCTCACATGTCAGCCACCTAAAACCTCACAAAGACGACCGACGTGTCATCCGATGTAAGAGACAATTCCCCACAGACCCTGACTATACACCCTTCACCAATCACCAGACAAAGCATATCATCAACAATCTCAAGCACTCACCCGCTTGTGGCCTAGACAACATAAGCAACATACACCTCAGACACCTGGGACCACAAGGCATACAAGCACTCACTAACATATCAAACTACAGTTATTCACACAACACAATACCAGACATTTGGAAGCATGGTATCATCACCACATTCCCCAAACCCAAGAAAGACCCCACGCTACCCTCCTCGCACCGCCCCATCACACTCCTTTGCTCCCCCTCCATAGTCATGGAATGCCTAGTATTACAACTAATTACACCCGACCTACCCCTAGCTCCAACACAACATGGCTTTAGGCCACTGCACTCCACAAACACTCTTCTCACAAACCTTACACAAAGAGCTTTTGACGGCATCAACTCAGCTAGACAACCACACAGATCACTATTAGCCACACTCGACATTAGTAAAGCCTTCGATGCCATCCCCCGCCACAACCTAACAAAGAAAATCTACAACACAAACATGCACAACAACACAAAAAGGTGGCTGGCCAACTTTCTAGCAGGCAGATGTGCACACGTATCTTTTGCCGGTCAGTCATCTAAAATCAGAAACTTTCCAAACGGAGTCCCACAAGGATCCGTCCTATCGCCCGCACTCTTCAATCTGTACATGCACGATATAACTACACCCAATACGCCCCAAATAAACTTAGCCTCCTATGCAGATGACATAAACACTCACATGCACACACCATGACCCAAAAAGAGCAACAGATCTCCTTCAACCCTATCTCAACACACTACATGGCTGGTACACTACAAACAGACTTAATCTAGCCCCAGCCAAATCCACCGCAACCCTGCTCACTAGCTGGACAGGAGAACACGAATACATCCCTCAACTCACCATAAACAACACACCCCTAACACATACACACACACCCAAAATCCTAGGAGTAACATATGATACTCATATGACATTCAAACAGCACACCACAAACATTAAAAAGAAACTGACACCCAGACTTAACGCCCTCAGGTCACTTGCTCACACAAAATTTGGACACAACAAAGAAACTACCACCACAGTATATAAACAATACATAAGATCAGTGATGGAATACGCAAGCCCAGCCTGGGCTTCTAACCTAGCTGAAACACATCATAAGACCTTACAGACTATTCAAAACAAAGCCCTGAAGATCATTACATGCTGCACAGCTACTGCACCCACAGATCACCTACATCAAGAAACCAAAATCCTCAAAGTCAAAGACCATCTGGACATGAGAGGCACTCAATTCCTGGCAACAACCTCCACGAACCAAGACCACCCACTAAACTACATGGTGTTGAAGCTTAAAGTGTGTGGCAGGTCTTCAGGGTCACCAGGGTTTAAGTGGCATGAGGAAAGATCAGCTGAGGACTTTGATATTGGGTTTAGAAGGGAGAGACCTGGGTGGAGAGGCGACTGGGGGCCCCGGTCCCCAGCCCCCCCTCCACTCTACCCCCGTATCAAACGTCAGGGTGCCTGAATTTAGTACATACCCCCAAGTTGATGGTCAATGGCAGCGTGGAATTCAATCACAGGGACCCTCCCCATTAAATGCACCTTCCCCTCCTCAAGGGTTGACTCCAGATTTGTTGTTTCGGCTTGAGATGGCCAAGGTTGAGGCCGCCGAAAGACAGGCTAGAGCTCAGGCTGATGCTGCCGAGAGACAGGCTATACGAAAGGCTGAACTGCAGGCAGAGTCTACTAGGTATCGGGCTGACAGGGAGCTGGAGAGATCTCGAGTGGAGGTAACAGGGCGAAATATTGGGGGAGGTAACAGACATCAGGACCAATCATTGTCGCACCTGCTTAAACTAGTTCCTGTGTTCGATGAATTATGTGTGACGGAGTTTTTTATGCATTTGAGAAGAAGTATCAGGAACACCAGTGGCCTCAGGAAAAGTGGGCAGCATTAGTTTCAACAAGACTCCTAGGAAAGGGGCTAAAAGCGTATGATGCACTACCTTTAGAGTCCTGTGTAGTTTATGATGAGCTAAAGAAGGCTGTGCTACGGGCCTAT